>VWZU01009054.1:253144-271440 GCA_013397095.1 Sterrhoptilus dennistouni | reverse complement strand
CTGAGGCTGGGGCTGGGGCTGGGCTGACAGCCTTGGCACAAAGAACCGACTTGTCCGCCCTCGGCCCTGTGCGGCACAGGGACGTGGATATCCCCGGCGGCGGGGAAGGGAGGAGGTTGTTCTTGGTGGCAGCGCGCCCCGTTGAGGACGGGGTGATGCGCGGCCCGTCTCTGCCATCGGCGCGCCCTGCTGAGGTGTCGCCGTCAGCGCCTTCGTCCTGCTGGAGAGGTGTCCGGGCCCCTGGCGGAGCTGTCGCAGCTCTGTTTGCCTTTTATTGACTGTAAAGGGGAGCTGATGGTCCCGAGAGCAGGTGCAGCGCCCTGCGTCACCCCGGCAGGGTTCTGGCTCCTGAGGATCTGTCCGAACAAAAGCCTCGTGGATCCTCTCGTGCTCATTGTTCTGTTAAGAGTTCCAATGGTTGTCAGAACTGTATGGATTCCCGTGTGCCCTCAATTATAAGCCATGTCTAAATCCTTAAAAAGTAATAAATTTGCTTGTCCTTTGGTTCTGGAGTTGAGCCTTAGCTAAAGAATTAGAGCCTATTTGAAAATTTCCTACCCGTCTTTATGTTGCTTGCCTTTAGAAATACTTACACTTCATCCATCCTGTATTGACCATGTACAAATGATGCAAAAATGCTGAAAGTTGTATTATTGCAGGTATTTGTTACAATCCTCCTTTTTTGTTGTTGTTTAGCATTGCCAGCTCACTGTTAATAAGGAAAACTGCTGTTTCTACACAGGCCACGACTCTCGGTCTAGAATAAGTCTCAGTTATAGCTGAGGATAGATTGGTCTTCACAAAATATTTTAAACACAGAAGTTACATTGCATAAACAAATGTTTAATCAAGGAATCAGTTGAGTATTTGACTTAGTTTGAAATATTATTCCTATTTTTCTTCATGATTTAGTGAAGCAAGAAATGGCATAATCTTACTCATTATCCAAACCGATGGACAAAGTTAAGTGACAGGAGAGGAGGATCTGTAACGGTCAAGAAAAAAAAACAACAAAACAAAACAAAACAAACAAACAAAAAAAACAACCCAGGAAAATGCTCTTCACCAATATCAAACTGTAGCTGAGTTTGATATTGGTATTTCAAACTTTGTATTCTGTGCACTTTGAAGAGGAAATTGTGGCCTTTGGTATATTATATGATAATACTAATGGATTGTGGATCTTACCTAGTTCCAAAAACCCCCTCTGGTTTGATTGATAGGCTTGGCTTGTCCATGCTCTCTACTCAAGAGATTTAAAGATACAGCATTTTTTTTCACTAGTGGATTATATTTTTTTAAATGAGCTTCATGCATAAATGCAAGCTGAAGCTCAAGATGCACTGTATAATACATAATATAATTATGGATGTATTCAATAGGAACCCACATACATAATATAATTATGGATGTATTCAACAGGAACCCACATCTTTATTTTAAGTAAAACATGCTGTTATAATAAGGTATGCTAAATTATTCTTTAAAAATGTTCAATATTGTATGCATGTTTTGAAAAAACTTCACATTTTAATCGTAAGAAAAGTGACAGACTACAGAAGCCATTAAAAGCTGTCATTTTCTTTTACAGAATTTGCAGTTATTTTCACCAGAATTAGAAGTACAATATGTTATTTTAATTCCATTTTTTTCTGAAAATTAAAATTACAGTTCTTGATCTTTTTTGGCTAAGAAAATAATTTGCAATGTAACTTGATGAATTGGAGAAATTTAATTTTAGGGTAGAATCCAGCTCGTTTTAGTTGTTTTAAATGATTACTGCTTTGTCTTAATGAGTTCATGTGTTTGTCAGGGAACATGCATTTAATGATCACTGCTTGCAGAGTGGGAATCTTCCACTTTTGGAATGCTTCCAGGAATTAGTGTGATTTCCTTACTTCCTACTGGTACCATGCTGGGATTCTTTCTGTGTTGATGTTTTTTTAAATCACTCTAAAGAACACAAACCTTTAAAGTCTCTGTGTCACCTTTAAATCTGAGAATACTATCCCAACATTTATTATTGATAAATGTCAGTTTTGTGGATTAAATGTCTCAAAATGTCCTGTGCATTTTTTTGCTTGTCCTAAAATGATTGACTGAATATTATTTTTCTTTGAAGTTCAGTTATTTATGAAAAACCTGTGAGACTCAGTTGCATTGAAATTTCCAGGCAGGAACTTGGAATTCTCTTAGTGTTTTCAACCTCGGGCAATCAGTGACAATCAACACATTAATGGAATATAAAAGCACAGAACTTGTACTTAGTATTTACAGTTTAATTACATTTTAAACCACTCTTGCTTTCAGCAATTAGGAGTGTCACCAAATCCTGCAGATATCTGTTCCACTCATAATTGTCTTAGTGAATGTTAAATTAGACGCATAGTGTAGAGTGGTGTCTTTAAAACTTACTTACAAATCATTAATTTCTCTCCTTTTGAATAGACAAGGAATGAAAATAGCAAATCATCTTAATGAGTATACAGTAGACTCAATTGCATAATACTTTTAATATTAGATCTTAAAATGCTGATCTTGACCTTTTCAAAATGTATATTAATGCACCATTAAATTTTGTATTAAAACCCCCCCTGAAATTTTCTAGAGAAATCTATACCATTTCTTCATCTTCACTGTGCTTAATTCTTTAATCCTAAATACATAAAGTGTTCTGTAAAATACCAGCTCTTAGATTTCCCTTTTTAAAATCCTGCTCCCTAGTAAGACATACTGTCCAAGCTGAGAGGAGGCCACATAATAAATGATTACATGATCCACTGAAGAACAATTTATTTCTCATAAGATACCTGGTATGAAGTACAAAGATTTAATTTTTTTTTAATTGGTGAGTGCTGTAGCACAGCTGTATTGTGCTTTCAGATAAAAGCAGATAGATTGTTTTACAATTGTTTGTAAATAATAAAGTACCAAATCAGGATTGAGTTTAGACTGGTTTTGCCAGCTGTGTTGGAAGAGGAGAGACCATCTACCTGCACAGTGTTATTTGTAATTTCTGAGTGGCCACTCCCTTGTGCTGGGAACAGTCTCGAGCCTCAGTCCCATTTCAAGGGTTTGGTCCTGGTTATTGTCAGGCAGGCACAGCCCTAAGGGGCTTTTCCTGGCAAAGCACCAGCTGAGCCATGTGTGATACTTACGTGTGCTCAGTACTTCCACAAAATAGAATTCCCTAGGCTATCTCAAAGTCACACATATTTGTATGTATATTTTTATCTCACTGTTATAAAGTGATCAAACAGTTTGGTGTCTTTTCCTTGTTATTCACTAAGAAATAATTGCACATGTTTCACCATTCTCAACTTTATTAGCCTATTTAAACTTCCGTAACTATTTTATTTATCAGTTGTAGCAGCTAAAGCTGTTTGGACTGTTGGTTTAGCAAAATCTTTTCAGCAAAAGTGTTTATTAATATATGTACGTTATGTATGTTCCAATCAATGCTTTCTACAACAGATTCTGCACAAATGAAACTTCATCTTTGCTCAAAGGTCACTTCACAGTTCTGTTTGCTTTGCTCTTTCTGATCTGGTGGAATGGATGTGAAAATCATTTCCAGGAGGTGTACTGCAGTGGTTATGATTTTAGTGTATGCCTGTATGTTCTGAACATGTCTTGGATGTTTTTGGTCTTCTTTATGAGTGTAACAATATGCTGTGTTTATAGTCTCCTAGTGTATATCTAGGATTCAACATATATCCATCTTATTAAATTCATAGTCTAAAGGTCATTTGGACTTTCCAAAGGAAAGGTATAAGAAAATAAATTACACATTTCAGTATCTTCTAGGTACAGAATTATAAGAACACTTAAGAAGGATTGTTGATTGTGCTAACTAAAAGACAATCATAAGTATCTTAAGTCCTCTATATATCTTTGGAAAGATAGCATTAGCATTGCAAAGTTCTACTAGAAATTCAGTGAGGTTTTGGCAGCTGTTTGCATGGAATTAAGGTCAGTTAAGCTACACTTTCTTGTAGCTTTTTACCAATGCTTCGATATTAAGAGGGACTATATGTATTTCTCATGTTTTGACTATGGTCTTATCAGAGTTCTCAGTGTGGTTACTTGGCATCTGGATCAATGACCTTGTTGTGTTCTAGACTGCTCTATCCCTTAGTGTCTTGGGAAAAGGACAGTGTTAAAACTGGCAAAGTGTCATAACTGGTTGATCCCTTACAGCCCTTCTAACCCAAACCACTCTGTGCTTCTATGACAGATGGGTCCTACAAGGGGCACAGCTAATGAGGTCTGGGCCCTTATTACTGGATTTTGTGACAGATCATAAGAATCCTCTTACCCTCAGAGCTCCCAGGTGGTCCCTTATTTCATCCATCATAGTGACCAAAAGTAGATTACTGTCCCCAGCCTTCTGTTCAACTGCTCTGTGGCCCTACACAGACTGGCCATTGCTTGCCACTGGACTGTCCATGCAGAATGCCTGGCCCCTCAGCTGGAGACCTGTACAGATAGTTTTGAGAGTTACATATGTGTCCTCCACACGTGTTATTTAGGGCTGACCTTAATAACTGTGACATTTGTATCATTTTTACTGTAGCAGCCAATTAGCCCTGTGTTTGAAGTGGCTTACAAGAAAAATAAACCAGGGCAAATGTTTAACTTTTAACTTTAGGGGAGTTTAGTTTTGGAATTGTTTTCAGTTGTCTTTGTCAACCAATTGTTGGTTTGTTCTTTTTTTTTTGTTATGGGGGTTTTTTTTTGTTTTTTTTTTTTTTTTCAGAAAAGTGGGCTAATAGAGGTAATGGGGCGTTTGTCCGTGTAAGATTGTAAAGGTCCAGTATGTGAGCAGGGAGGTTTTGTCAAGTGGTGAGAGACGGGATCACATACAGCAGTACTTGTGTCGTGTCCCAGAGAGGCTGCAAGGCTGGTTGCTGGACAACACACAGATGTGTCTTAAAAACCAAAAGTAAGAGATCCCAGTGTTAATGAACTGGAGCTTGGTTCTTGGTAATCCACATGAAGACAGGCTTTGTAATTAGAATCCTCTGGGAGTTTATGGAGCAAATAAAAGGACAGTGTTCCCCAGCATTTCTGAGCTGCAGACCTCTTCAACATGTATCTGCACCCCCTAAGTTTCTTACCCTTTTGTCAGAGTTGATCAAATATTTGTAAAAACCCCTATTCATTAATTCATATGGCTTTGTAGAAGAATGCATGAAATAATTATAAATGCCTTGTTTAACATGTCAAGTTTTAGCCGAACCCTCATTAAAAGAGTTTGGAGGGCTCTAAAATCATCAACAGATTCAGTGAAGGGGTACATTAATACCAAAATTATAAAATAAGTCGGGAATTGGCTACAAGACAGCTGGAAATTGAATTTTTTATATGTATTTTTTTATGGAGAGAAGGGTGAATTAGGCTAAGTCATTGCACAATATTCATTACTATGTTCCTTAATCATGGACAAAAACATTAAAGATACACTGCTGAATTTTGCTTTTAAGAAAATAATGAGATACTGCTGTGAGAGATTAGGATTAGGATGCACTAGACTTGCAAATTGGACTAGTGAGACAGTGATGAGATCTGAACAATAATGTTGTACAACAAATCTTGTATCAGTGAAAGAATTTTAGGATCAAACTGGAGTAAGGAGAAAACTGCAAGAAATAATAAGGAAAACCAGAAACTCAGCCTTCGAAGTGGACCTTGGAAAGTTTGACTATTACTCATTCTAATGAAACTTGAGAGAGGCTGTCAAAACTCTTGAAAATTTTAAGAGTGACTAAATATATAGGAAAAATAAGTAACAGTTTTTACAGAAGAACAAATATATGTAAGCATTAATAAATTGACTGTGCAATTAAGAAGTTTACAGTCTCTACCCCAATGTACTGGAATAGAGTTTTTGTGGTAATAGTGTGGTAAAAGAAAGCTTTCTGAAACATTGGTTGCTTGTATGAAAGTGATCATACGATGTCTTGCCTCAAATCGCATAGTTGGACTTGATTACAGTAGATGTTTCCATGTTCATTACACAAATACGGATGTTACTGAAATTGGTAATTTTATCTACAGAAGGTACATTGTAGGCTAGAACTTGCTATAGAAATTACATGTAAGGGCAGAAAAATGTCTAATATCCATCCTCAGTTCCAGAATTTTGCAGAAAGGTTTATGTTTCTTTTAGAAGAATGTTATTTTACGTGATGCCAAATAAACTCTGAAATGCACTTAACTTTTAAAAAAAAGTTTCATTCAAATGTGAGAAACTAACATTGTTGAAGCAACTCTGCTTTTGAAGATTCAGCCTTTTGAGGAGCAGGCTTTTAAATTTGTAAGAAAAGGGTATTCTAGAGAATTCTGACATAAGAAAAAGTTTTATGCTTTATGGAAGTTGGGGTTTATGAGGCCATACATTATCAGAATAAATGGTGGTCTTGTTCTTCTGTATTTTCCTAGTTCCTCAGGCTTAGAATGGAAAGAGTGAATACGTTGAGATTGTCTGGCCATGGGAAGGAGAAGATGCCTGCTCCAAGGGTGCCAGTGCTGGCAGCAAGATCACTGGATCTCTTCTCTTCCAGGAGACATGGAGCTCTATTGGTGGTTGGAGCTACCTGACTAGATAAAGCATAGATCAGTCTGCTGTGAAAATACCTCACATGAAGAAGACTGCCTGATGGTTTAGTTTGCTGTGAATATATCATGTCATCAGATAAGCCTTTTCACAAAATTAAAAACCAAAACCAGTATTTTCTTGTATCTGGGTTTTGTTTGGAATTTTTTGTCCTCTGTCAATTCAGGTGGGCCATTATCTGTTGATGATTTTAATTGGAATTGTGGAAGCAAAATCCTGGAATAAAAAAAAAAACTGGAATGTTTCTTTAAGCTTTAAAATAGGCAATCTTGACTCAGATTTGCAGTAAGGGCGTTTTATGTATCTGCAATATATAAATAGCTCTTTAAATAGGTGTAAATAAAATATACTCTTGTTTAAAGTTTCTTTATGTTGACAAAGTGAAATAAAATATTTCCATTGTACAAAACACTTAAAACCATAGGGGAAAAAACCCCCACTCTTCAGTGTAGGGATTTTTCACCAGAAAAAAAACTTGGCTGCTGAAAAGGAGATGGTCTTAAATTTATATATGTTCTAAAGCCAGTTAATTTACGCCGCTGTAAATGAAACTCAGAGTGGGCAAACATAAAACTTCCTAACAAGACTAGAGGTACATGACGAAATCAGTTGCAATTGACTAAACACTCAAAGGTGTAGTGTCACCAAACTGTCTCTAAATGACCCTATTTGGTAAGTCCCAGCAATTCTGTTATTCAGCCAGGCTGTTGGTATTGTTTGTATTCCATTATTGCAGTCCAGAATGCCTCATGGGAATCCACTTAGGACGTAGTCTAATAGTCTGTGTCTCCCTTCCACTACAAGATGTAGAGTGATCAACCTTTTGGAGTGTGAAATATCTAACAAAGCTTTCTTTTTCCATCTTAATTTTACATAAAATTGTAAGAATTTGGGGTTTTTTGGAGGGTAAGCCTAGGACTAGTCTTACTTTTAAATGACAATTAAACACACTCCTTGATGTGCTTTATGTGGGCTTTACTGAAAAAGTTCCTACAGGTAGGTATTATCTATAGAATTGTTCTCTGATATATGGCAGATAATTTACTTTTCAAAATTTTCTGTGTGAATATATTTTACAAAGTAGTAGAATTATCAAATTCAGTGTAAAAGTCACTTGTAACACAAATTTCTAACTGCATATGATTTATGAACTAAATTCAAAGCTAGGAACTTATTTGTTTGTTTTATGGTGTATTGATTTTGTTTGGGTTTTTCTAATAATAAGACTGTAGAATCAATTGCTTATTTTTCCATTTCAGGAATAGATTGAAGAAAACATGGCCAATCAACGGGATTACATTAACAGACCTATTTGCAATGGAATTTCTGTTCCTGAAAATAAAATCAATACCTTAGTGGCTGAAGGTCATGGACAACAAATTCTAAAAGTACTACAAAAATTCAGAGAACAAAATATATTTTTTGATTTTAAAATTCTCGTGAAAGATGAAATAATTCCCTGTCATCGATGTGTACTGGCAGCATGCAGTGATTTTTTCAGGTAAATGTGATTTTGGTATGAGTTTGCAGGAAATAGATTCTAAGTTCTCTGGGAGAAGGGAAGGAATAGAATTTAAAAAAAAAAAAGTTGTAACAATTATCAAAATTTACATATATTTGCAGAGTTTTGAGGAAAGCATTCAAACATCGTTTTAAGGATATGCCAGATATGGCTCTTTGTATTTTCAAAAAGGCATGAGGACTTTATGAATCCAGTTTCAACAGCAGTGGAAAATCTGGAATAAAAGTTTCAAATCATAAATGTGTGGTTCTGCTGTTAGGTTGAACTGACACAAGTTATGTGTGTTTAAGAGTTAGCCGTTGCCTGTATGAATACTTGAAGGTCTGCAAGGATATTGTTTGATTTTTTTCTATGATAGTCTATGTACTTTGACACATTTATGTTGTGAAACATAACAGATTGGTTACGAATACATCTTGTACTGAGCAATTGTGGATAAATTGTACATAACTTGGGAATAGAACTGGTTTTTGTTTGCCCAAAAAGTATAGTCAGTATAGTAGAGATTGTCTTCAGAGGTATTTGAACAGATATGCATACTTTTCCTAAACTACAGATTTCAGCCTTTCAGCATGAAATGGATCTTCCGTCTTGTGCTTAAAACTATGTATTCCTAAGGGACAGCCTTCATTCACAGGTAGAATATCAATTTATAAAGAAGCCTTGCTAATATTTTTATTAGAAAGGTTCAAACTTGCAGTTCCACACTGAAAGTGTTTCTGAATACAGTCTACTAAAAACAAAGCTAAGATTCTAACAGTGCAAAAATGGACTCCCGGGAATGAGTTAATAATAGCCTCAGTTTGGTTGCCTGTACATAAGGTGAGTGTTATTTTCAAATATCCTGGAACATCCCATGGTCTAAGTGAGTCTGCCATATATGACAGAATATAGCTAGATGTGTTCTAAGAATTACTGAAAAAAAGAAGAAATGCAGATGAAGTTAGCAGTTTCTCCACTGTACGAGCAGATTTGGGGTTTTCTTCTGACACACAGGACTACTTTCATTTGTCCTTAACTGCTTGACAGCACCGAGATGATCTGGTAGAAAGAAATACTAGGATGAAATAGCTTCCAGTGGTAATTTTTAGAACTGAAGTTAAGTACATGGAAACACAGGTGTCCTTTTCATTACTTACCTCTTCAGATTAAAATCTGCCAGGAGAGATCTCTCCCTGCTCCTAAGAGTTGATATGGCAGATAATAGCAGCCATCAGATTCTTAAGTTGTCCTGGAATGCAAGGCCCATTTTTTACCTTCAAGGAATAAAAAGTACCTAAGTCCGCTACATACATTTTAAAATGGAACACCTTTTGTCTTCCTTGGCCTTTGGGCTTCTTTTAGTTTTGGCTTCACTGTGTAAACTGAAGAATCAGCAACATTTTGATCCTTACTTGTTAGCTTTCAGAGTCAAAGCCTTTGCCTACATTGCTCTTCTACTACTGGTATTGTTCAGTTGCTATTTTACTCCCTAATTAGAGATTTCATAGCTCATGGGTTAATGAGGAAAGCATTATAAGGGTCATCACTTAGTGTGCAAAGAGGTCTTTGAGACACAGGCGTCTTATTGTAAATTTATGTTCTTGTTCAGGAAGTCAGGCAAGTTCCTGCTTTACCAGATGTTCATGTCCCAAAGAGTATGTGCTATACACACTGTTGGTTTTTTTCCTCTTTGGCTTCAGAGAAGGATGGGATTTAAAAAATCTCATACAACAGAGATACTAAGTGTATAACTGAACTATGATATAACACTTTTTAAATATAAATTAACTCTATTAATATCCAGAGTCTCTACTTTGCTTTTGATGATTTATCTTTCTCCACTATTATCTTGTGTCATATTCAGAAGCCACTGCTATCCTAGCTTGAGGCTTAGGCTCTGAGAGGGAAGGGCAAGGGATATTGCAGCACTGTTCTATTGCCAGCACTTACCTGCTTGCAAAACTTTTAATTATTTTAGCTTGCCATGTTAGATTGTATGAAAGAGTTAAATGTTATTACATACTTAAAATAAAGTAGTTAAAGTTGTAATAAAATTTCCACAGATCTCGTGATCAATAGTTCATTCCACAATTTCAACCATCATCTTTGTATTCAGTCATAATCTACTTTCTGCACAGTTTGTGTCATGCAATCATGTCAAAACCTCATTTTTACTCCGACATTGTCCTGTACTCATACATCTCTCTGTGAACTCTAAAGCAAGAATTAAATTTCTTTGTGTTTTTTCTCCTCATTTACCCCTCACCTACTTTTATTTCTGAGGACTACACCCATCATCTGTCTGGCCATTTGCTCAGCCTGCAATTTGGAAGGCTTTTTTTTTCCCCACATAATTTTATGTACTCATTCACATTGCATGACCCAACTCATGGGGCTTTTTTAGTATGTATTTTTTAAAATCAGCCTTTCTTTCCCAAAGTTGAAACTGATGCTGTTCTGAACAATTTCACATTTTCTCTCACATTGAGAGCTGTAGACTTCATCACTGTTTGTGAAAATCCATACAAAACACAGGTGCTGCTACATTAAGCCATCACTTTGAGTATGTTCTTATCACCAGTCATTTTTTTCTTTGAACACACCATTGTTCATACAAGAACTTCCATATTTTAGACCAGCCCACATTATTACATGCCCCTGATTGTCTCCTTCCACATCAGTGTTCTTGTCTGTTTGCTAAATCTTTAATTTGTGTGTATATCTTCTGTATTTTATTCACAGAGCCATGTTTGAAGTTAATATGAAAGAACGGGATGATGGCAATGTTACTATTAGTAACCTATCACCCAAGGCAGTGAAAGCTTTTCTTGATTATGCTTACACAGGAAAAACAGAGATAACCAATGATAATGTGGAAATGCTCTTCCAACTGTCATCATTTCTTCAAGTTTCACTCCTTTCCAAAGCTTGCAGTGACTTCCTAATAAAAAGTATTGATCTTGTGAATTGCTTACAGTTGCTTTCTCTGTCAGAAAGTTATGGGTCTGTCCGCTTGTTTGACCATGCACTAGATTTTGTACAACACCATTTCTCATTGCTGCTCAGATCCAGTGATTTCTTGGACATGAATTTTGAGATATTACAAAAATGTCTCGAGGCTGATGAACTAAATGTCCCTGAGGAGGAATCAGTGCTGAAAGCTGTCCTCCAATGGACCAAACACAACTTAGAAACACGGCAGAAATACCTGCCTAATTTGATGAAAAAAGTGAGATTACACCAGTTACCTGAAAAGACTTTGCAGGACTTTCTGCATTCTGAAGAACACTTACTTAAGAGTGCTAATTGCTCAGTAATAATCAATGATGCAGTTAAAAGTGTGCAGAACTTCAGTGGATTGTTTCCAGATGCACGTCCTTCAACAACAGAAAAATATATATTTGTTCATAAAACCGATGAAGATGGAGAAAACAGGCATACATTCTGCTACAACATCAAAACAGATACATGGAAAGAACTACCACATACGCACATGATTGATCTGCCAGGGTCAAGTTTGTCTAGCTATGGAGAAAAAATATTTATAACTGGAGGATGCAAGGGGAATTGTTATAGGACTGTCAGGCTTCATATTGCTGAACCATTCCATGATGCTACTGACCAAACCTGGTGCTACTGTCCAGTCAGCAATGAATTCTCCATAGTGTCAGCTATGAAAAAACCGAGGACAATGCACACATCTGTTGTAACCTTAAATCAGCTCTTTGTAATAGGTGGAAAGACCAGAGGAGCTCAAGAAACTCGGAGTCTCTTGGATGTAGAATCCTACAATCCTCTTTCCAAAGACTGGAAATCTGTAAGCCAGTTACCAAGAGGCATCTACTATCCAGAAGCAAGTGCATGCCAGAATATAATTTATGTCCTTGGCTCAGAAGTAGAGATCACTGATGCCTTTAATCCATCTCTTGACTGTTTCTTTAAGTATAACGCTATGACTGATCAGTGGTCTGAGCTTGTAGCAGAATTTGGGCAGTTTTTTCATGCAACTCTAATCAAAGCTGTTCCAGTGAACTGTACATTGTACATATGCGATCTCTCCACCTACAAAGTCTACAGTTTTTGCCCAGAAACCTGTGTTTGGAAAGGGGAAGGATCTTTTGAATGTGCTGGCTTTAATGCAGGGGCAGTTGGGACAGAAGACAAAATTTATATACTAGGTGGTGATTATGCTCCAGAAGAAATCACAGATGAAGTTCAAGTCTACCACAGTAGTAGGTCTGAGTGGGAAGAAGTTTCACCAATGCCAAAAGCCTTAACTGAGTTTTACTGTCAGGTCATTCAGTTTAATAAATATAGGGACCCCTGGTCACCCCTACTGACAATTTGCTCTGGAGAATTTTGAAACTCCCAAGTCAAAAGAGTATTTAAATGCACAAATTGTAGAACAGTTTTTACGTATTAGTTCACAGATGGAGAAATATGTACTCGTTTGTTTAAATTTTCAGTTTAAATTAAATGCTGTAGGATTGCTTTTGGTAGAGTCCATTAAAATGTCATTTATGCTAGTCATTATACAGACAGTATTACTTAATTTTATATACAAGTCTTCTCTGTAATTATCAGAATAATTTTCAAAATTATGTTAGTTTTCAAAAAAGAATATTCATGAGGAATTAGTTGTGTAATATGTGCCATTATTTCTGTAATATTCAGTTGTCCCAACAGACAAATTGCTAAATGAGAGAACTGACTGTGATACTGTTTTCCCTATGTAACTGAAGTTTAAAAGATATTTTCATGAGTGTTATTTAGATTTTCTACGTTCATAAACCTGTAGGAGGAATTCACTGTCTACTTTATCTTATCACAATGACCTTAGCAAGGGCAAGAGCCAAAGTGACCTTCACAGTATTAAAACCAGGTATCTAACTTGAAGAGGCTGATAATTCTTGTCATCTTACTTCAGCTCTTCAGTTTTGCCAGTTTTTCTCCATCCTTGTGCCTTAGTAGTAGCTTTATATTCTGTTTCCATCCCATTAACTGTGGCATAGTAAACTTCAATAACATACTGCAGCGTAGGTAAGATTTCTACAGGATGGATGATTCATGTGGTATCTTTGCTTCAGTCATGTTGCTAACTAAAGAAAAAAAACCCCACAACTTCAGGATGTTTTCTAACAGAAGTCTTCCATCTCTGAAGTCTTCAGTGCTACCTACTAAGCAGTCACGAGGCTGCTTATAGCAGAATCGGAGCTGTTGCTTCGGTTAACTATGGGAAAAGTTTGTATCTTGTCGTACATCAAATACA
Organism: Sterrhoptilus dennistouni; assembly: GCA_013397095.1. Classification (NCBI taxonomy): domain Eukaryota; kingdom Metazoa; phylum Chordata; class Aves; order Passeriformes; family Zosteropidae; genus Sterrhoptilus; species Sterrhoptilus dennistouni. Next base: position 258,048 of record VWZU01009054.1, on the reverse strand, counting down.
AAGTTACAAAACTGCACCCCCATATTAAAGATCAATAGTAAATAGTATTTCTGAGGTGAGAAATCATCTCTTGTGGTTTATATTAATTGAAACACTTTATCTTGAACTTTGTGGTAATTTTAGATGTTAAAATATTACACAGTAAACACTACCCAATATATTGCTTGATAAACTTTAAGTAGTCAGCTATTATAATGTTAAAATTGCAATGGACTTTTAGTGCTAATATTGGTCTAGCCATATGTTGTGAAGTAAATTTGATCTCATGCTTACAAAGTCAGCCCTCTTTTAGACAGGAGGATACTGAAATTAGCTAGATTTCATAAATTAATTTATAATATTCCACAGCCTGAGAATTTCCTTTCTTACCAGGTATCCAGAAAAGACATAAGAGAGCCCTTATATTCCATATAAGTATTGTGAAAGTAGTAAGATTGTCTTACAGAATAATGGTTCTAAACATTTAATCACATCTTTCCAAGCAGTTTAAAACATGAATAAAATTTAGTGAGGCATCAGAGACGTCTTTTATATGTCTTGAGACAACTGTGGTAAGTTCATTATCATATCACTACTGCATGTACTTTTTGCAAATCCCAAGCTGAATATTAATGCTTAAAGCTTAATATTGCCTAGAACATGCTTCTGTTTTAAACAGTAAACAATGGAAGGTTCCAATTCTGTGATTGACTCTGTAATTTGTTACCAGATACCTTTACAAATTTAGACATTCATCATAACAATTTTTGTAAGTATGTAAAATAAAATCATGTACATTTGGAGAACATGTTAATAAAATAGGACCCTTCCAGTCAGTAATTTCTGTATATTAATATGTGTGTCAGTTCTGTAGAAGTAGCTTGCTACAGTATTTCAGGCAACTTCCACATTTCACATTTGTTTTGTTTCTGGTTTGTTTTTTTTTTCATAGTAAGTCTCCAAATCATACTTTAACTAAAAGTAGCTAGGTAACCTTTACAATCACCTTACAGAAATGCAGATATTTTTATATTGGGACACAACTACTTTTTGTTAGTGCAAAGCAAATGTATTGAGTAGAGAGGAAGAATACTATTCCTACTAACTGAAACAATAGGAAAAAACCAAACACATAGGAAAATGGTAGTTTTAGTTTTAATGAAGCCACTCAGGGTAGTATAGAGACTTCATTAACCATTAATTTTTGTAGTTTGTTACATCATTGGAATACACGGTCCAATTCACCTTTGCTTGTGTATTTCTGTTGTGTTTATACCTGAGTAATATGAGTATGCAATTTATGCATTGAGAAAAGTAACATATTATGCCCACAGTACATGGGTATAAATAGCTATGCAAATTGGAAGAGACTAAAGAACTGCAAGGATGCTTTAATTGCCATTGTCATGACCAAATTGCACATAAGCAGCGAGTGAGTCATTCAGGTGATGCTCTTTCCCCTAAAATTTTCCCTACAGCAGATCTTGTTGGCAGTCTTCCACCCAGCTACTTGCTGCAAGACTCTGGCATCTGACATCAGACAGAGCAATGACGTATATGAGAAATTCCTCAGTATAGACAGTGAAAACTGTTCAGTGAAGCTGAATTGGGAAAATAGGCATGCTTCTTTAATATTTTACATTACACTTGTGCAGGAACTAATGTCAGTTCCCAGTTTGACAGATCATTCATGGATTTCACAGGGAGTTGAGCTCTTACTCAGTGATCAGGAAATAATGTAGTAATGTCAGTTACTTTCAAGCATTGCTTACAGAAAAGTTACTGTGAAATGGTACTGATTTTCAGCAGTTAGGCAGGTAAACCTGTACTACAGCTCTCACAGGAGGAAAAAGGATCATTTGCCACATTTCCACATGCAAAGTATTAAATCTGGTAGCAGAACTGAATGCAGAAGAACAGAAGTGTTAGAAAGTCATGGTTAAAAACAAAGCTTGTTCCAAACCCTGTGATTAATTGCTAAAGATGTAAAAAATCTCAGTGAACTACACAAAAGAATCTGAATTACTTGCATGAGTAATTGTTGCAGTCTGGATCAAACAGATTTTTCAGTCTATACAGCATTTATGCAATTAAAAACAAAAGTCACAAAATTTATGCAAAGTGAGTTTTTAAATGTCTTTCATGACTTTTCAAAGCTCTTTGAATCAAAGCTTTATGAAAAACTACCTTCCTCTAAAAATAGTCAATAACTAGATTAATGATTACTTATGTTCTCACTGAAATAGAGTGATGTTTAAACATACAAAATGCATGTAATTATAATCTACTATTTGCACTTAAATGATGTAACCAAAACATTTTTAATAGTATTCTATTTTATGTCGCAAAATACACTATAAGCATGACCAGTATAATATACACGAAGACAATATATATTGTATGTGGCATTTTAACATCCCGTGGTGATTATATTGGATAATCATTTTTAAAGAATGCTATCAAAACATTAAGGCAGTTTGGTAATGTTATCATACTAGTTTAGTTGTTATAATAAATATCAATTAATCAGGTGTTTTACTGATGATGTTTGCACAGACCTGATTATTATTTAAGGACTAATTAATTTGTTTTCTATATTCTAAATACATTTGTAGTAAGTCAGTTTAAAAATTGCTGTTAAAAATTCACTATATTCACAAAATGGAGTAGATTTTCTGGGTCACATTTATTTATGGTATTACTCTGTGAAGAAAACTGTTTACCTCCTCTGGTTAGTATAGGGTAGTAGGTAAGGTATAGGCTACAGAATGTGCTGACTGCAGTTCCTAACGTGAAGATTAATTTTAGATGTTTCTGTTTGTGGGTGACCAACAGGAGGCAGCATAAGATCTACTTTAATTAAAACAGACTGAAAACAAGGATGTATTTGACAATATTTATAGTTGAACATTATGCTCAATTTACTTTTTTTCCTTCTAACACCCAATAAAGCGTAGAGAACAGTAACATTTCGCTGCTGCCTGGGCTCTGCTGATATGTGGAAAGTATGATACTACACATTTGCTGAGATGTTCAATCTTTGTGAAATAAAGCACTGAGCAACTGAATCCTTCTCCGGTCTCTTTTTTTGTTTTTTCCAGGGAATTTCAAACTGCAGATACTTTGCAGTGTTTCTAATGCAGGTAATCTCTTTTGTTTGTTTGTTTGTTTGTTTGTTGTTGTTTGTTTTTCTCAATTGGAGAACATTTTGAACACTATAACCAAGAATACAGTTAGTATGGATGAAAACTGCAGTGAGGGGGGTTTATAATTATCCTTGGGGCTTGTATTTGTATATCCTTTGCATATTGAGTTACTGTTCTGTAACCCCGAGACTCCTCTATAGATAAATTAGAGTTACACAATACAAATTAACCTTCCAACACTCCAAGGCCTTTGCCCCAAAAGCCTTTCAGCTAGCAACAGCCTTTTGGAGACATGTACAAAGCATTCCAACAACATTCACAATATTAAAAGCTTATATTGAACAATGAAGGGATTCACAGACCAAATCTGAGAGCTTAAGTTGCGTAACCCTGTGCACAATCAGAAGGAAATTGTATGTGTATGTTCTACAGATTCAGAGAATTCACCATGGACTTGAACAGTTTGCATCTGAAGTAGACCATATGGTAGGGATTTTCTGGGATTTTCTTACTGCCATCAAAAGTAAGGAAGAAAGAATCAGGATTAATTGATTAAAATACACATAAATTCAGGACAGTTCACATAAATGAAGGAGGTCCAAAGATTTTTGTTGGAGGAAGCTGGTATTCACCAGGATTTTTCACCAGTGATCAACAACCTCCATAAAAGTAGAGTAACAATTTTGGGAGAAAGTAGAGCTGTTTAGATTTATGTGCATGGCTACTCTAGGAAATCATATGATTCCTATTTAAAATTATTCAAATAGATACTAATCATGTTTAGTGGGTTTATCCTTCACAATAAAAGAAGGATATTAAATGAGGTATAATTAGGTATAATTATTTTTGCAGATTAGCAGAGGTTCAGACTGTTAATGACCTCCCCTTTCCATCATTTGTCCACCTAATTGCACTTGAATCTAGTTTTAAGTAGCTGTCAAGACCTTTAGGGTGCTCTTGGATCTTATTTCTGAGCACTTTTAAAATACTGGTAATAATGTAAAGGGAAGCCAAGTTCATGTATGGGTCTCAGTAAGAAATATCCCTGTATTATAAATGTCAGCAGTGAGGCGTGGTCTTGCTACACTACTCCTCACCATTTTTTTTTCTAACTTGATTTTCAGTACCCTGTGGGCAAGTATGGCAGCAAAACTATCACTACCTGTTAGCAAACTGGTAAATTAATAATTGTCTGAAACTGGAAGATACCACTTTAGGCGGATTTGTAGTTTCATCACAGTTATGATCACTTAAAGCTGTATTAATCAAGTAACTACTTATCCAGTGAAAGAACTTGGAAAGACTGAGCAAGTAACTGTTAACGAATATGCAAAATAATAAATGCACACATCAAGTTAGGCAGAATAGAGGTACCAAACTTGGAAAAAGTAGTGTTAGATGAGCAAGGCACCAGGACGTGGCACAGAAGGCAATGATCTTGTGTGGCGGGGGGGACCAGGAGCCCCAGGCCCCAAAGCTCCAGGAGAGCCTTTCGTGCCTATATTCACCCACATAACGGCGCGGTGGCTCGCCATGCAGCACCTCCCGAAAAATATTTCTTTAATTACAGTGTGCGATAGACGTAATTTCTCCATTTTAACCACAAACGGCGCAGTTCAGGAGGAACAGCCGGTTGCCGCGCGCTCGCTCTAGGCCGCAGCATCATTAACCTGGCGGCCACAGCGGCGGCTTACGCAAGGCTATCCCTCACGGTTATCCCTCAAGCTCGGACTGACCCTGCTTCTCCCTCCCTCTCGGGCCCCACCCCGCGCCGCGCCC
>VWZU01009054.1:213718-252740 GCA_013397095.1 Sterrhoptilus dennistouni | reverse complement strand
GGGCGCCGCCGGCCAGGGAGGGCCTGGCTTAGGGCAAGGCCACGGCCCCATCTGCTCCCCGGGGCTGTGCTGGCCGGGGCAGCCGGCCGTGCCCCCGCCTCCCTTCCCTTTGTTGCCGCCGTGCTTTCCCCGCGGCCGTGCCGACCTCCCGCCTCCAGCGCTCCCCGCCCGGGGACGGGCCTTCTGTTCCCTCCGTGTCCCTCCAGCGATGGGGAGCTCCGGCCTGATAGTCTGTGCCTTCACTAGCCTGAATGGCCAGCTGCTGCCTATCTTCCATGCTTTCTCCCTGAATTACCTTTTTAGGTGTTGTTGGTTCCCTTCTGTGCCCGCTTTTTCGTTTGTGTGAATCCCGGGCTTCTCGAGGGGCTGTGTTGGGTGATGTGTTGTGCAGCACCCAGATCTTCCTGTACTGAAAACCTTTGTACAAAAGCCTGAGTTGCTCCAAGCCAGTGTAGCCATCTGTTGGGAATCACAGAAAAGTTTTCTAGAAAGCCTTAGGCAGAAAATACCCAAGACTGCTTTTGTTTTTTGTTTTTTTTTTTAAAATAAATAGCAGGTCCTCGTAATTTGAATTTTTTTAGTATTATTATTATTATTCAAGTGTAAGCCCCAAAAGTTAAAAAAACCCCCCAAAAATCAAGACATCATCTTTTGTAAAAAGTCATGATTTTCATAAAATTCAAGTTTGATGCTAGCAACAGGCTTCCATTCCTGGTGAATGCATGGATCTTTTGGTTTGCTTCATTGCTTGTTTGGGGCATTTTCTGATTTTTTTGTTGTTGATCCAACGTATGGTCAGACAATAAAGTGTGAACAAAAGAGACAGAAAAGAGGCAGAAAAGAGGCAGAATGAGGAGGCTTCTGTCTCTATGCCAAAGGTGTTCAGTGTTAGCATATTCTGTCTGTGTACGGAGTTTCCAGCTTAGTTTTACAGTACTTGTTTCTTTTCAACCCCAACAATTTGAGTTTCTTTGGTGCAGTGATGAGAGCCTTGATCACAGGTTGCTTTTGGCCTGACAGGCCTGAAGTCAGAGCTCCATGTTGGCTTCTTTTCTGGGAGACTCTTCAAGTCTTTTATAATATCATCAGAATTGGTTTGGGGTATTTTTAGTCAACATTTCACATTTCTACCACCCTCCTTGTAAAAGTACAAATTTTGCATTGCAGTTTGCCCGAGCTCCTTGTGCCCCTCCTCAGTGGCGGAACACGGGAATGTGAAAAGTCCTTGGTTTAAAGCAAGCACCACTTAACCACAACCAACACATTGGTGTGTTGCCAACATTATTGTCATGCTAATCCAAAACACAGCCTTGTCCCGGCTACTAGGATGAGCATTAATGCTATCCCAGCTGCTGAGGTTCGGAATATTAGGTTTTCTTTCCTGTAGCTGTCTAGAAGGTGTACAAATCCTAGCTTATTTACCTTCCCATCTCTTAGGTATTTCGAATATGTAACAGCTCCTTTTTCCTCATTAAAGGATAATATCTTGGAGACCATCTGGCAGTGGCTAAAAAGTGAATATCCCAAATCTCAGCTTTTGTTAGATAATAATGTTTTTTAGTTAATATATCAGCTAGGTACACAGGGCCGTCTCTGGGAGTTAATATACTGTTAAGATAATTCACTAACTGAATTTTTATTAATTAGAAAGGAATTGTCCTTAACAAGGCAATGTGCTTTCAAAAAGGAAAGGGTTGAAGAGGTAGGATGTCCTTACCAATTGGAAGTTTGTAATCGTTAGTTTTAAAATATATAGGTTTTGCTGATGTTTCACTGGGAAATTCAGGGGCTTGTATCAGATGTGTTCTAGCAAAAGTTTAAAAAAAGCCTAGAAGAAAACTTTACCTAATAAAGGAATTGGATGCCAATAGTTTCCAAGTTAGTATTGTAGTTCCTAAAGGTTATGTCCTTGGTTTATGGCATAAAATCCCAAACTGAGATTAGACACTAAAGAGAGCCTGGTTGGGGAGATCAGGCAGGTGATGCAGAGCATTGGTGCAAGGAGCAGTGGGCCTGACATTTGCATGTTTTAACTCTCAGCCCTCTCTGGAGCTAAGGAGAAACCTTTCCTGTCAGCATTTTCCATGTTGATGTAGAACTCTGTTTGGAAGATGATGAAAATTTGATTTGGAAACCCAGTTTGTTTTTCTGTGTTTGTGCCTCCACTATCCTGCTGTGCCAGCCCTGAGAAATTTAGAAGAAGCCAGGGTAACTGGGGATACCAAATGAGTCTGTAAGTTCCTGTGGTTCCTTGTTGGAATGTTTCATTTTGAAATGACCAAAAGAACAGCAGGATGCAGCTTCCTGCTTCAACCTGAGGAGTCCAAAGTGCTGGATGGCTACATATGAGTGCTGTGGACTGGTGTGTGCTGATACAGGCCTGTGCTTTATGCAGTTAATTTCTTATTAAATTAATTTTGCAGAATTGCTACCTAGTAACCATTAGAAGTAAGTGGTTTCACAGAGTAGTATTTCGGTGAGGAAAAGTAGTAAAGTAGTTTTTTAAAATGCAGTATTTGAAGAAATAATTATTGGCAGCGTGATTGCCTGTTGCTGGACATGGAAAATGGCAAGTGAGCCACTTATTTGCAGTCAGTAGTGTATAGGAGATGAAGAACAATGTTTAAAATACTAGACATTGTTCCCAAAGTGGGGAGCTGTAGTGCAGTGTGCTGATGTGTGTGCTTTAACCAAGTTTAGGGAGAACAATAGGAGGAAAAATACCTGGGAATTTAAGAATCCTGTATAGCTGGGAGGTAGTTATTTAAGAAGTCCATTAGGTAGTAACAATTGAATCTATAAACTGGAAGATTTTTGCCTTCAGGTGGGCAAATGTCTCTACTGCACGAACAGTGAACAGACAGCAGCTTGAACCTGCCTGTAGTGTATAGAGGATCCCTGGCCCACTTGACTTAAAGCCTTTTAAACCTACCTGCAGTGGTAGGTAACATGTTAAAAGACTGTTCAAAATAATTCTAAATTGAACCTATTGCTAAGCACAGTCTGTGGCCAAGAGGCCAAGGACCAATTTTAATTCTTAGCCTTTGCTTCTAGGTCTTGGTAGGTTGTTTTGGGGTTTNTTTGGGTTTTTTTTGTTTTTTTTTTTTTTTTTTTTTTTTTTTTTGTAATATGATCTGTTATTAACACAGTAATAATATTCATTGCTGCGTTAATAGTGCCCTCTTCCTCCCACTCACTCTCCACTTCTCTGCAGAGTTGCACATAGTCTGTCAGGTGAATTTTGGGGTTTCATGTTCTCTTCAGCATCAGGCACAGGACCAGCTGGTGCTAAGGGTGAAGCACTGGATGAACTTTAAAGCTGCCATGGTGTCCGGCATGAGACGTTTAGCAATGTGAGAAGGACTCAGGAGGGTTTTACCATGGGCATAAAGTGACTTAAATCTATTTGCTGTTAAAATATCTCTAGTAAATGACATTTGTTTGAACTAGTAGGTATTTTATGACATTCAACAGGATTGCTCCAGTTCTTTTATTTATGATTATGTTAAGTTAGAAGAGCTTTGAAAATGTCAACTTTTCATATTAATTTACTTTTTTTTAATGAAAATGGTGTCTCATTTAAAATGTATCTCAGAAATTTCAGTCCCCTAAACATTTCATGTTTTTGAAGTAATGATATAACAATTTCAGCTTCTTTTGGAAGTACTGAGCATTCAGACTGAAATGTGTGTGTCAAAATTCAGTCTCAAGGAAATCCTGATTGGCAAAACTCTTAAGAACTAAAGGAAAATAGCTGTACTTTTGTAATGGAATACCAAATCAAGCCTAACAGTTCGTGACATGGATATGTTAATGGTTTTGTAGTTCATAGGAGATTAGAGGAAATATCTATGACTACCTTATATTGAGTTTAAAAAATTTGTTTTCCTTTATCAAATAAGCAGTTAGTTCAAAATATGCCTTCCTTTAATAATGACTTAGGAGTCAAGTTGTTAAATAAAAGTATATGGTGTATACCTTGGAGATTTATCTTGTTTGCTCTTTTTTTCTTAGGAAGCCTGACAAATAGAAAAATACTACAAAGTGAAGAGAAAATTTACTTCATGAGAACTGAGCTCTGCTTTCATTTGCTTTTAAATTTATTTATAATAGTAGCCGATTAGTGTAAGATCATCTTTGTAGTCTGCTGTGGTGAAATTACTAGGTTAAGCCTGGAAAAAATGAAACAGTTAAAAAGAAAAAGAAAAAGCAATTTTAGTGTTCAGGAAACTCAAACTCTCCTTAAAGAAATCAGGAAAAGGAGAGAAGTACTCTTTTCGAAGCAACTTAATACAACAATTAATGAGATGAAACGGAAAGCTTGGGAGGAAATAGCAGAGTGTGTCAATGCTGTAGGTGAAGGAGAGCAGAGAACAGGGACAGAAGTGAAAAGGCGATACCTTGACTGGAGAGCACTCATGAAGAGAAAACGTCTGAATGCAAACATCAAAGTAGTAGGTGCGGGGTTTCACCTTCCTTCATCCAATTTAGATGACTCTCTCAATGAAGACATGGATGAGAAAATGGGATTTGCAATTGAATCTAGTTTTGAGTGGCAGAATATCACTGACTTCAGAGAAGCTGGTGGATCTTTAACAGAAATCAAAGTAGAAGAGGAAGAGGAGGATCCGCAGAATTTTGAAGTGAGTGACTGACATACATGAGTGACTGACAAACATATGCAATATGGCCTTTGCTTCATTTCAGCATAAGGCTTTTTACTGTGTTCTTTCATAGCATCTGTTTCTGTTTTTTTCTGAACGTGTGAATTAAACTGTAGAAATAAATATAATTCAGAGACATGGTATTCAAATCTAACAACTTGCAATTGCGTGTAAAGTCTTGGATGTTGATTGCTGATTTGATATCCCTAAACTTTGAGTATGTCTTTGCACATGTATTTTCCATTTGCATGTGCCACAGATAAGAATTAGTTGAGTCAATGCAAGGAAGAGACGCTGTTGAAAGGAACTGGTCATTTTAGTATTCAGACTGCCTCGATGGATGAACACAGAGGTGCTCATCCTTAACAAATGAAAGTATATTTTACCTGCAGGTACAGAAAGAAATAGAATACAGAAGACAATATGATACTGTTTGCATTTCTTGAAATGAACCTATAGGAGATGAAAACATTACTTGAATTAGTCCGTTGGCCTTTCCTCTCTGTCAGAATTCTAGTGTGAATTTGACAAGCAGTAGTGGATTCTATAGACAAGTTGATGCTCCTAATAGTACTGTGGCTGTCCTGGGATAGGCAAACAGCTGGAGTGCAGTCAAATGTTGGGGTCGTTTTGCTGTTCCTCTTTAAATACATAGCTCTCTTTTCCAAAAGGGGTAATCAAACAAATTTGTTTGGGGTATTTTATTGCTTGGGCTTTTTGCTTTTTATGGGGGGAAATTTTGCGTTGTTGTTTTGTTGGTTTTTTTGAGTGGGAGGAGTGGGGAAGAAACTTGTGTCTTAACTCTGTTGATACGTATACTGGGAGAAAATCAGTGTAAGCTGTTAGATGGTAGTGAGAACTACTGTCAGACAGTGCTGAAGAACAGTGTGTTTCTCTAATGCTAGAGGACTGGCAGTGGCCCTCCTAGTCCTAAGGATTTCTGAACACTAACCTTCCTCACTTTGCCTTTCTCTTGCAGCATACATATTGGGAGACAGTTTATCTCTTGAACTATGAATTTGTAGCATGTTAAGAGCTGTGATACTACACAAAATGTTACAGTCTGGGGAGAGCAGTGTTCCTAACCCCCTCATAATCTATGTCATAAATAGCTTTACAGCAAGTGTGATAATATAAAATGGTTAAACAAGTCCTGCTTCTTGGCCCACTTAATAACCCCTCCAGTTAAGAGTTGGAAGGGTTAGGAGCATGTGAAGAATGTCAGTGTTAAATTTTTTTTAGGAATGGAATAGCTCAAGTTAGTGAAGGTTAGGCTAGCTTACATAACACATAGCTTATGGATCCATCTGCTCTGATAAATAATTAGTCACAACAAATGCCTGGTGGCTTACATAAATGTCACTCAGCTCTATGAAAGGTAAGAACAACATATGGTCTTCTAGATCCAGTTTTCTATCAGTTGTTCTGAATTATCTGTAATAACTACTGTGCTGTATTTCGTGGATGTTCCTGTATGTTCGCTGACAAGATTTTCCATTTTTCATTACCAGATATTAACTTGCAGATAAAGCCTGTTTTTCTTCCTGTGTAATGATAAAAAAATCCTCTGATGTAGCGTGGTTATTTCACAACATATAAGTTAGACATTTCTGAATAGCTTTAAAGATGAAAAAATGCAGTATGTTTTTTTCAGTCAAGTTGTATGTAACTAATTTATTCGGATAAAAAGACCGAAATGTGATTCTTGTCTGTTGCATTCCTCTCTGCAGTTTCCTATTGAGGAAGAAGAAGAAATATTGTCATCAGTTCTGCCAGATTCGAAAAAGGAAAATGACCTACCAGACTTCCCCCATATTGAAGAGTTTGGAAATCTGAGCTCTGCTCAAGCTAGGCTAGCCTATGAAGATTCTCACTTGCTTATAAATCTGGAGAAACAAAAGGTGGAGCTGGAGAAACAGCGACTGGACATCGAAGCTGAAAGGCTGCAAGTGGAGAAGGAGCGCCTGCAGATTGAGAAGGAGCGGTTGCGGCACGTTGACTTGGAGCGTGAGAGGCTCCAGATTGAGAAGGAGCGACTTCAGATTGAGTGGGAGAAACTCAGGCTAGAGACTCTGCACGCTGAAAAACCTGCCCTGGAAAATGACCTTGCCCAAACTGAAAAACCCATCATGCAGCCTCTGGATCTAGAAACGGAAAAACTAAAACTTGAGAAGGAACGTTTGCAGTTAGAGAAGGAGAGGCTGCAGTTCCTAAAGTTTGAGTCAGAGAAGCTGCAGATTGAGAAGGAACGCTTGCAAGTGGAGAAGGAGCGCCTTCGAATTCAGAGAGAGGGTCACTTGCAGTGAACGTCTCAGCTAAGGTGTCAATGTTAGTGTTTTGATGTTTCTAAATTAGAAGTAGTTCTTTTCTTGATACTGAAATTGTCCTAGAGGCTTAACATTCTTCTTTTCAGAGTTGAATGTTGATGTTAAACTGAAATAAAAAATGGTGCTCAATATGTCAGTGTGCCTACATAGATGAGCTTATGTGTGAAATTGCTTTTCAGTGTATCAGAACTTAATTGTTATGTTCTCTTGTCTTCAGTATTGTGCTGTATTAGTTCGGTGTCCTCCTCTCATAGAGGCCTTGAGAAGAATCAAGGCTGAACCTTGTACTTTTTGTCACTGTACTAACAGGAGGGATCAGAAAAAATCAGCATTTGCTGTGAGGACATGGTGCCGAAGATAGCCTATATAATAAAGAAGTATAATTTCAGCAGAACACAGGAATACAGAGTCATTGTGAGAGCGATTCATTAAATTTTATTCCTCCCTCTTTTTTTTTCTCCACCCCCACAACTGGGAAAAACAGTTGAAGAGTTATCTAGAAGTTAAATTTGTTGCAGTTGTGTTTACTGTTGTTCCATGGCTTGAGCTGAATGGGAGTGCAGAAAGTAGGTTTGAGTTTTATTGTGGTTTTTCTTTTTGATGAAGTATTCATATTAGGTAAAGTTACACATCAGCCCTACCTATAAGCTGGCCTGTTGGTTTCCCCAGGTCATTAATAATGCTGTATGGAGTAGAGCACCTGTGCTAGCATAGCAAAGGGTTCTACTGATGGATCAGGTACACTGTTCAATGAGTCTCATGACCTCCTGAAGGAAATTACTAGACCTTGTTTGTTCTTGGAAGGCAGTAGCTAGTGATGGGAGTCTCAGAAATGGAGACATGGAGACTGAGCACAGGCTAAGAACCTCTGAGCTTGAACACTTCTACATTCTTTGCTGGTTCTGCCTGGCCAGCGCCAAGGTCACATCTGCGAGGCAGCCAGAAGAGGCTTCTGTAGCTCTCTATGTAGTATATTTTAATTAGACAAATAGAAATGGTCAGTGCTGAAGGCTGTTAGTATTTTCATAGGCAACGTAGTCATATTAAAAAAAAAAACCCAATCAACCAAGGAAGGAAGCTTTCTGTTATTTCATGTATGTTTAAATCCCAACTGAGCCAGACTTCACCTTTTTCATCTTACTGCAAGTAACTGTCGTGTTAACTCCATTGGAAATGTAGGACTGGGAATACTAAGTCTAAACATATGTTGAGTGACTTAAGTGAATTCTTGTGCAAGTAAATAATATTTATACCACTACAGGTTTACTTTTATTCTGCAAAGATTATTTTTTTATTACTGAAACAAGTGTGCTTCTACAGTGGAAATAAATTTGACTACCACACTCCAAAATGGCTCTTGAGGCTTTCTTCACAGAGAAAGTAGGCTACATCTGAAGAGAAACTTGGATACTGAACACTGCAGCACCCCTGAGTTGCTGATGCCTGTATTCCCTGTGTAGTCAGTCAGAAAGATGAGGCATCGCAGAGCTGGACTTAAATCAACTGCGGCTTACTTGAGAAAGGAAAAAGAAAGGAGATGACAACCAGCTGACCTCAGTGGGATGCCAGGTGCACACCAATATTGCTCCATCACTCTTCAGCTGGACAGGGGAGGGAAAATAAAACAAAAAGATCATAGGTGGAGATAAGAACAGGGAGAGATCTCTTAGAAATTACAGTCATGTGCAAAACTGTGGTGACTTGGGGACATCAGTTTACTATCAATCAGTTTAGAGTAATGAGAAATAAAACTAAATCTTTATCACCTTTCCCACAGCATTCCCTTTGTCCCAGGCTTAACTTCACTCCCGATTTTCTCTACCTGTCTGTGCAAGTGGCACAGGAGGATGGGGAATGAGAACTATGGTCACTTCATCACACAGTCTCTTCCTCTCCTTCCTCAAGGGGAGGACTCCTCACACTCCTCCCCTGCTGCAGCATGGCATTCTTCCCATGAGACAGTCCTCCATGAATTTTTGTAACAGGAGTCCTTCCCACAGGCAGCAGTTCTTAATGAAGTTGTTGTGGTGTGCCTCCTACAGGGTGCAGTCCTTCAGGAGCAGGCTGCTGCAATGTGAATCCCCTGTAGGATCTCAAGTCCTGCCAGCAAACCTGTTCCAGTGTGAGCTCCTCTCTCCACAGATCCTGTTGGGAGCCTGCTCCAGTGCAGGCTTCCCCTGGGGTCACAGCCTCCTTCAGATGTTTCTATGTGCTCCAGCATGGTTTCCTCCATGGGCTGCAGGTGGATCTCTGCTCCCCCATGTGCTGCAGGGGCACAGCTGCCTTGCTATGGTCTGCACCACAGGCTGCAGGGGAACTTCAGCTCCAGTGCCTGGGGCACCTCCTGCCTCCCCCTGTGCACTGACATTGGTGTCTGGGGCTTTTTTGGATATTATCATTCCTCTCTGGCTGCATTTGCTTCAGTGCATTTTCCCTGTGTTAATACATTATTCCAGTGTCACTAGCACCATCACTGATGGACTTGGCCATGACCAGGGGTGGGTCCACCTCAGAGCCCCCAGGGGTTGGCTCTGTTGGACATATGGACAACTTCTGGCAGCTTCTCTCAGAAACCACCTCTGTAGCCTCTCCTCCTACCAAGACATTACCTCGCAAATCCAATACACCCAAATAAAGGGACAAATTGGCAGCACCCTCATATGTATCGTGCAAATTGATATTAAAAGTAACTTTCTGTGATTTGGAGAAAATACTTATCTTTTCCCTTTAAAGCACGGAAGAGGCAGAATTCACGGAGTTAGTCAGATGTCTAGTGAATAGAATATTGACCAAGATAGTGGGATAGCAGGGATTTTATGATTGCTGTGCCCTGAGGTGACCAACATTCTAGATAACCATTCTGGCTGCCAAACAGGGTCAGAATAAAAACGAGGGGCAACACAGCTGCCTCTACAAGACGTATTGACCAGAAGGACCAAGCCAGGAGAGAATGTTCCTACAATCTTAGCTGGAAGATGTGTCTGGATCAGGAAGGAGCAGATGTGGACTCTGGCTCCTGTTTCGACAGGTGGTTGAGCTGCTGCTTGATCCCAGCACTTCTGTCATCATGTTTTACTCCATTTATCCATTAGGATAATGATTTGTATTTTACATTGAATCTCTTCAGAATAAGTAGATAAATCTGAATCCTTTCTGAATTCTTAATTGTTTTGAAAATTTGAACACTTTTCCAAATGTTTATAGAGCTATATATAAGCAATTACTTTTCCTAGCAACTGTTCAGCCTCCTAGGGAAGTGATGCATCTTTTGGTTATAGAAAACATCTTGGAAAATACTGAATTATGAAATTAGATATTGAGATAAATCATCAAAAAAACAGTTTCAACATAAAATTTAGAGAAAATTATGGAGTTTAATACATCCATTTTATGATTTGCTTTTTTCTTAATGAAAATGCAGTCATTTTGTGGTAATCTGAATTAAAATGTCATATGTTTAAATACTAATCTGCAATCTCTTAAACTTTAATTGCTTGATTTACCAATCTGTGATCCTGATGATGAAACCTAAGGTCAAGATTTCAACCCTGTAAATGTCACCTGAGTTAGGACATGCATATGAACTCACTGTTCTACCAACATAGATCATGGGGTAAAGGTTGTAAATGCAGTCCCCAAGAACAGCCCAGGATGAACAGTGTCCCAACAGGACACAGCTGACAAAGCGCAGTAGGATTCAAAGAAAACTTTCTATCCTTGAGTCAGTGGTCTTACATTATTTCTAGGACATTTTGAGCAACTTTCAGCATAAAGAGATGCTGCAAGCAATGTACACAAGGTATAAAATATTAGTTTATTAAGATAAACAAGAGATGGTTAGGATTTCATAAGTATTTGTATCCTCATCACCTCAAGGTCTCTTTACTAGCTAGGAAATTATCAGCCAGGAGAGGAAGAGTTCCTAAATTCCCCTTTGCAAGTGGGAACAGAAGCCCATAATTTATATTTCTTCAGCTTTTCAAAGAATTGTTCATGCGGTTGCCACAAAAGAACATCAGTGATGAGTATCCTCTCTGGCTCATGCGCCCCCAAAAGCTCCCTGCAGAAAGGCACGGAGTGCTCCAAGGAGATCGAGTCAGACCTAGGGCTGATATTTTACAAACACAAAAATACCCTCAAAAATCCTACTCTCTGTCAATCAGGAGCCTTGACAGAAGTGATAGGTGGGAGAGGAGGGAGGAGGAAAGACTAATTTTTCTCTGTTGTTGCTGAAATTAATTAGTGAATTTAAGCCAGACGATGTCAGAAAATGTCACCACATGCGATAGTATTCACCTTTTTTCTATTTTCTTCTTTTTTTCTTTTCCTTTTTTCTCTTTTTCTTTTACTGTTTCTTTTTTCTTTCTCTTTTTCATTTTCTTTTCTGTGTATCACTGTAAGTCTGAAAATCTGGATCACTCAGGCATTGTTGAAGTTTGCAGCTAACATTAAGATGAAATATAAGTAAGTTGGATTTTTCTGTAGGTTAATGGGTTTGTTTTGCATCAAGGGCTCATCTTCAGAAATGTTTGTAGTTAATATTAGGACTATGGAAAGATTTTAATCCAAGTTTAAAAAAAAAAGAAAATATAAGAAAAAAATATTGCGTTTTTAGAAATAAATGTCTACTGTTTTTGTTGTTGTTTGTTTGTTTCCAGATAACCAGCTTATTTAAAGATGCACACTTCAAGCAAATACAAAGAGGGAAGAATGCCTTTAGTATGGGCTTTGGGCAACTTCTAGTACTTCATATTTTCTTCTTCTTTTTTGGAGGGTTGTTTGTTTGTTTGTTTATTGTTTCTTTTTATTGCCAATCTGTACCAAACTCATTATTTCCAATTGGTGTCCCCAGGTGATCTGGCAGTGACACAGTGATCAGCCTTTTGCCACTGAGGCAGCATTAATTGGGAGTTGGGGAGGGAGCTCTGGGCAATGCGGGCTCTTGCCCAAAACTCATTGGGTTTTCCTCTCTAGTCTCTTAAAGCAAAATCTCCTGGTGCATCATCTTGCACATTATGCCAAGGAGTGCAAGAGTTCTCAGGCATCACAAAACATACTATTAAAAAGAAATAAGTCCACTGACACAAGACCAGAAGAAGCCTTTTCCAGATGCTGCGCATAATCCTTTTAAACTTGACCTGCTTTAGAGGACACTTCCATCCTCTCCTTTTACAGATTATTAAGAATGCCATTGTTATTTTCTGTTCCAGTTTTATTGGTTTTAATTTCCCTGCTTCACTCTATCAGTAGTTTTATTCTATACATTAGTAGACTGTGAAATACCTTGTCTTGTTACTTCCATATTTTCTAATTGCAACACTCCATCATTAGTCAACGGGTTCATAATGTGGAAGGCAAAGTTGCTATTTCATTTCATGCTATATAATACAATGCTTTTGGTTCAGTAATTACATTGTGCCAGACTTGTGATCAATCCTGAGATAGCTCACTTGTGATGGATAGCCCCATCACGGAGCGTATAGGAGTTAAAGGAAGAAGCAAATTTTTAATTTTGCTCCTCTGTCAATTTAGCTACTCGAATACTTCTTTTCAGACCAGTATTTATCTCACTGTAGAGATTACAGAAATGAGAACTTAAAAGAGAGAATCGAAGTTTGAAAGGCATTTTATAAGTTTTGGTTTGCAAACCAGGAAAGATAAAAATTAAATGTTCTTCCACAGAAAGCTATTGTGTGTTATTTTGTTAATGGATTGCCAATCTTCTAGTCACCTGTTTAATGTACTGGAGAAAATCATTACCTGCTTCTTATAACTATTCTAAGGGTTATGTGAAATGAGCTCATCATCTTACTACTATTGCTCAGTGCTAGGCCTATGAAAAAAAGATTTTCCAAGGTTTTTTTCTCTGTCATAGAGGTGTTTGTGAGTCAAACAATTTTCTGAAGCGCTGGCAACATTCAGTTTTAAGATATAGAGGGTGGGTATAGGAGCCTTTTCCTAACAGAGGAAGAGTTGCAAATATGGGGTGCAAGAGTGTAGCATGAATTGCAAGGACAGCCAGGCCAGCCAGGCCAATGAAGTAAGGTTGGAGAGAGCTGTGGGCTTTAGGGACAAATAACATCCTAGTGCCCTGAGGATGCAGCAGAGGAAAGCCTGATCCTAGTGGGGCATGTTTATACTTTTCTGAAGAGGACCTGCTAGGAGCCAATTTCACGGACAGAATTTCTGTCCAGACAGACTATTGCTTTGGTTCAATAAAGCAAAGTTCATGTTCTTGCATATCTTTATAGATATGAGACACAATCTCTTCCTAGGTTTTGAGCATAAATAGAAATATTTCCTATTTATGTTATAGAATTCTCTGGTCTTTATTGCTCTTTGACTTGCACCTTGGACTTTTCCATCTTACATCCTATCTGCCGTTCTTTTTTGTATATAATCCTTCCCCCAAGGAATGCCAGATAGATCTCACTAATCAGAAATAACAAATTAACAAACCCCTCAGAAAACCAAGGCCTGGTACCCTAATGGAGATTTTGTCATCTCACCAAAGCAAGGCAAGGTGGCTGTGTCTCAAATTATGTCAAGGTCATTTTGTACCCAAAACTTTGGGAAAGGTCTGAGGTTCAGAATTCAAGTAGAGGTAGATCAAAGGAGAGAGGGCAGCAGGAGGACTAGACTGGTGAGGCAGGTAGTACACACTCTGCTCTGAGAGTGGATATTAAAACAGCTGAAAGGAGTTAACTGTGATACTGAACAAGTAGAGAGACAAGGAGATAGGGAAGGAGGCATCAGAGCAAGCATTCTGGCTGCACAGAGGCTGCCTTCCACTGCCTCCTCCCCCTTCTCAAGAAGAAACAATACAGCATTGCTTTGGATTTTCCATTAGAGCAGCTCCTTCCAGCACCCCCTACATGGCAGATAAGCAAAACCAACGTGGCAAGGCCAGCTGTAATGATAAAAGAACAACACTAAGGGACCACATCTGGAATTGGATTACAGAGGTAGAGTCAGTTAGTGAATTCCAGGGACATGGGTGAAGGCCAAGAATGATGGCAGCTTCAGAATGGATAGCATTTCACCTCTCTTGTTGGCTCTGTAGGACCAACATACTTCTCTATGGATTCAGGTGTTCAACTGACCTTGAAATGGAAACATCACTATTATTTTATACACATGCTACTAACACAAAAGTTTTTTAGTTGGAGGAATTTAGTTTGTTTCTGAGAACAGCAAACTGTTCCACCCAAGAGAATTTTGGAGAAGCACTGTGAAGACAGATAGTTTTTTCAGTCACTCCACTTTTGGTATGCATCTTTTTTCACTATTGCATCAAAATAGCCATTAAGAAAGTAACACTACAGCAGGAAAAGTGGGGACATTGAATATGCAAAGGTGAAGAGATAAACGACTAATTTTACCATGCCTGGGTTCAGGTATGCTGACCAAGAACAACACTAGTGCTTCGAGCGCTTGCAGAACTGAGGTCTGTTTGGTAATCCTTCCTTGTGGAATAAGCCTCAAGACTTTTGGAGAGGACCTGAGAATTCAGGAGGTGAAACTAAGATGGTGGGTGGTATCAGCACAAACCCCTGGGGAGTGTGATGGTCCTTAAGCCTGAAATCCCAGGGGTCAGCCTGTGCCAACTCTGAGCAGCTGGAAGAGGAGAGGTTCAGCATGCTACTGTACTGTGGCTGTCCTCTTCCAAATGCCCCAAAACCTTGGGGAGTCGCACACAATACAGCGAGGAAAGAAAACATATTTAAGTATTACTATTATTTTGTATTGGTTTTAATACACAAAAAATTTCTCAGGCTGAGGGCTGGAGACAAAAATAGACCAATCTAACAAAAGTATTTTTTTAAAAAAAATTTTTTTGGTTGTGTGACTGTGTGGATGCTACTTTTCAAGACCTGCACAGGGCCTGGGCAAGAGTTGCTTTTAGACGTGTGCAGGTCTCCCTGCAGAGACCTCCCAGAGCACTGGCACATGGTCTGCTCTAGGGATGGCGGCTGGTGTGCTAATGGTCTTCTAAATCACTCAGAGCAGACTACAGTTAAAAGAACTAACACTTTTTCTCTTACGAGTTGCAGCTGGAGAGATCTTTTGGCTCATAAATATAGAGGGGGGAAAGGGTGGGCTAATCCAGAGTGGTTTTCAGGAGAGCTCTTACTTCTAAAGGACAAGCTAAGGGTTATTGCCAGTCTCTGAACTGTCTCACAGCAAAGAAAAAGCATTTCTGTCAAGTCAAATAGGCATTGTCACATAAAGTACTGATTTATAGTTGACCTCATATAAAAGATGTAGATAATCTCAATTCATTTTGTCCTAGACATTCTTGATAACAAAATATTTTCTGGAAGCAGTTCTTTGAGAGGTGGGAGTGAACACAAGCACTTGAACTACTTCATTTTTATCACAGAAGAACCCATCCTGTGAATTGAAGTGCACGTGCCTGCTCCTCCTCCTTCCTGGAGTCCACCAGCATCCCTTCCTTTAGATTGTTTTTCCATCTGCAGTGCTTATAATAGTTGCAATGTTTCTGCAAGATGGAGACAGGGCTGTTTATTTGGGAGGTTGTACTCAAAAGCTTGTCAGTTTAGCTGGACTATTTGCCAGAAAAGAAAATTCAGCTTATTTAAAGATGCCAGCTTTTATTCAGGATGAGCAAATCCATTCAGAAAATAAATCCCTTGTGCCCTCTTCATACTCTCCTTTTTGATGCATGAGCATTTTTAAGTCTGAGCAGTTCATATGTTTATTCTTTTTGTAGAAAAGAGTTATTTCCTGTAGAACAAAAGTCTTTTGGGAGAGAAATCAAGCTCTGTGAAGTTCAGTTCACAGCTTTTTATCCAAGAGTTCAGAAAGAGGTTAGGGGAAAAACAAAATCAGTGTAAGTGGAGCAGATTTTGAAAAGCTGTTGAACCTGCTCTGACATTGTCAAAGGGAAGGAGTAACCTCCAGACTTGATCTGCCAACATCCCTTGGGGTCAGCAGAACCTTCTGCATGGCACAGATGGTGTCAGGACCATGGTCCTCCTCCTAATGAGCACTGTACTGGCATCCTTTCCATTGTCTGCATCAAGGAAAGCTCAGAAGTCTCAGCAGTGTCTCTACTCCTTTTCAGCTGATGGAGACATGAACAGGAATGTGTACATCTATGTGTGCCTACAAACCAAAGGAGGTTTAGGAGAATATAGGTTCTGATGGAGATGGACCCCATGGACCACAGGATAAGAGCTGCCCCTCAGCCCATGGGTCATGTAGTTGAGCACTTGCCCCAAGTGTTGGTTACTCCTACCCAGGTGCACACTGCAAATCTGACATATGTGACATTTTGGGTTGCGTGGTTTTCATGAGTGGGAGGTGTGGTGGTGCATCCCTCCTTGCCTTTGTCATGCTGTTACTTTTATAATTAACTTGTTTTTACTGATACCTTTGCTAGTTATTCTTTAAGCAATCCACAACACTCATTCACGAAAGGAGGGAAGGAGGTCGTTGTTTTCCTTTATTAGTCTTGTCCAGCATGGCACAAGCATTCTGGGTCCTGTGGCAGGTTTTCCATCTGCTTCACAGCCTCCCCACCATTGCTGTGCTTCTCTAACTGGAGCAAGCAAAGAACAAAAGGGTGCCAGGGCAGTTGGAGAATTCAGAGATACTATCAAGAAGAGACCAAATTAACACTAGTTCCTCCTAAGGAAATTTAAAGCGTTTTCCCTATCAAATGACAAGGAGAACACGTTGGCTCAGATCCAAAGTCTACTAAGGAAAAAAAAAAGTGCCTCTCTGAGAATGAAAAGAGAAAGGAAGAAGCAAGTCTCATTGTTAAGAAGTGACTATACTGGTTATTCAAACTGGTTCTATGATACTGAGATAAATGGATTTTAGTCTGAAATCATTCCTCCAAAAACAATGGTGAACTTCCGTGGTGAGACTTTCAGAAATTTAGTGGTGCATCCAAGGGAAAGGAAATCATAAAACTGGAGGGGCGGAAGGGAGCTGCTCAGGTTAGTTGTATAGCACATTTTCCTGATGGACTATTTCTTGTCAAAGGCCTGGGCTGTGAAACTGTCTGAGGATGAGTGTCTGAGAAGAGTGAGCAGGTCCAGAGTTGTGACAGATACAGTTTATATGGCACAATGGCATTGTTTAGACTTAATTTTAATTTGATAGCTAAATATGAATACCAGAAAGTAAACAAACAGGGAGCTTTGAGACTACGATTTCAGGTGAACCAATGTCTTACCATCAGGCTGCTTTTCTCACAGTGTCTTTGTTTTTCCAATGTAAATTCCACACTGATCTTATTCATCCTGCATTTTTATTAGAGATTTTTTTCTAGACTTATCTCTGCTCCTTTGTCATATTCAACCTGGAGTTCAAACCTAAATTTCAAATTATTTTTTAAACCAGTATAGTGAGGCGGGTAGTAAAACTGAAATGTCCTGTTTAGATTTCCCAAACCTTGGGTACAATGGCTACCTGGAAAAGTTTTGCCCAATATACTGATTTTTTTATACTGGAGAAGGAAGAGAAATAATAGGGACTGAGCAAAGGTAGGAACTTGTTTGAAACAAATACTAAAGGAAATTCTAACAATGGAATTTGTGAAAACTATAACCAAATGCCTACAGAGTTTTTAAATTTAACATTCTTGGCTTGTTCCTTATTGAAATTTGACCTCTAATTTAACTACTATCAACCTCTGCAGCCCTGAGAGATGCTGTTTCATAGGTGATGAGAATCTTCAGGGACAAACAGGTCTGCAAGAGCTGAGCATATTTATGCAAATAGCAGAAAAAATGGCCCAAATCAATTCTCAGGCATTCCCCTACATTGGTTTACCACACATCAGCACCCAAGTTTGGCAACATCACCAAGCTGACCCAGGAGGGTTACAAATGGACAGACAGCTTTGTCACCAAAATACCAGGCAGTTCATCTCCAGAAGCAAAACAGAGAGAAGGATAACTGAGGTGTGGCTTTCTCTGTAAATTAAGACTGATGTCAAGATTTACTGGTGTGGTCTGAGTGCAGCCAGCATTATTAGTGCCTGTGGAATATTTTTTGCAGGGCTATACAAGAAATTTCAGTTTCAAACAGAGTCTCCTATAAATTTTAGTAGTTCTTATGTATTTGGCAAAAAACCCCAGCCCACCAACCATGCTACTAATGCACATGAAATATGGCATCCAAAAAACTTTTTGTCCTTTATTTTGTGTATGTGTGGGTATATAGGAAATCATCCAAAAGAAAATAAATTAAGAAATGCGTCACCAATTATAAAATATACATAGATTAATCTTTTCTGCCTGAAATACCAATTCAGGGGACATATTCACCTACTCATCACATTTCCCACTGAAATTAACAGAACTAGGTTGTCGGCCCGCAAGGAGTAGGCAGGGAAAAAGCCACCACATGTTCCCTGCCGCATGTGATAATAACTCACTGCCGAGTGTGGTTGGGCTCTCATCCCACCTTGTCCTCCCTCCCACAGTCTGTGACTGCCCTGGGATTTGGCCAGTTGCTCCAGGATCAGCTCTTGGTGGGGGTAAACCTGTCCTAGGGGTCTGAGTGGGAGCTTGGCTTCATTCCTCTCATCCCTGAGTGTCCATCCAAGGCTGGTGGCTGTGGCGGGGTCTGGGGGGTGCTCTCACTGACTGCTTTTGGAGGGAGAGGTGGCAGCAGGTAGGAGCATCTCCTCACTTGGGTCACTGCTGGGACAGCAAACCTGCCACGTCCCTGAAGAGAGGTCAGGCAAATCTACAGCTAAAACCAGGCAAGGCAGAGCTTTCTGTCTTCAATTGCACTGTCTGAGGGGGTCTTGCAGGGCGGCAGAGAGGTTTCCCTTCCTCCTGACAAAGTGGTCTCAGATCAACAATGCTTTTAGGAGTATGAAATATGGCTGACTAAAGCATTGTGCTGATGCAGCCCAAGGGTGCATGTATCAACAGCTGCTCCAGGTTGAAAAAAACTGGTGTACAATCACCTATTTAAATAATAGATCAATTTAATTTATCTGAGAGAACATGTCATGACAACACAGCCTAGAAATATCTACATGGGAGATTTCAGAGTGTAGGTTATTCTAGTGTATAAAGGCAAAACAACACAATCAAATTATTGAATACAGAAAGTAGCTGTGTTTAACCTTGAAACAAGTTAGGGTTTAAGTCAGTTCTGAGTGGCCCAGCACCAGCACGGAAGGTGCTTGTAATTTTCCCTTCTCCACTACAGACCTGCGAGTCTCTGAAAAGGGCAGTTTGGGATTGCCCAAATTGTGCTAATAAACGATCAAGGTCTGAGTGCCTCAAGAAGATAAACACCCTCGGTGGTAGGTGGTTATCATGAGATGGAGTCAGCATGCACCACACAAAAAATCAGCTTGTGAAACCAAGTGACCAGCCTACACCTCAGTGTCTCTTCCCTGTTTTCTTTATATGGTATAAATTGTACTGTATGCTGGCAGATGCTCCTTACGTCCTTGCAATCCTGCAATTATGATGTCTTCTTCCAAAATAAACACCAGAAAACAGCAACACCTTGGGCTTTATCTTTTAGTGGTGGACTTAGAAGTGTTAGGTTTACAGGTGGACTCACCAACCTTGAAGGTCTTTTCCAACCTAAATTAATCTATGATTCATTCGCAACAGTTTGAATTTACTCTGATACAAATGTTTGCTCCCTTCAGCAATGATGACCATGTCAGCATTACATCTACTACACATCTCCTTTTCTCTTCCATGATTTTATTATAGCTGCTCTCCCCATTCTTTTGGCCCTATGCTTTTCCTTAAATCTCTTTTAGAAATGAAATTATCCCTCTTTCCTGTATGTAGGGAACTGTAAGCTTGTGGACAGTAGAAATCCAGGCACGTACACATGGATCTTGAAAAATAGGAGTTCTTTTAGTGAAAGAGATTAGGGAAATATTTGGTACATGGTCATGAAACGAGCAGAAAGAGCAAAGGGGCTGTGGGAAGCCAGGCAGTATAAGGAGCAACTGTTTAGTATATGGTCTCATCATTTTAAAACTTATCATTTACTAGATATGAATAACCTTTGGTGAAGAATGCCAGTTCCCCACTGGGATGGACAAAACGGGATGGGTTTTGTCTGTGGGTGTGCTGTTGGCTCTTAAATTTTGTGCATGATCAGCACCTTATATTACACCCTACACATCATCTCCCAGCACACATTGCTGTATCACATGCTAAGCATAAACCTCCTGCTCAGCAACCTGTTCCTTCTGTCTCAGGAAACTTGTTGCTTCCCTCATCTTTGTGACTCATTGCTGCCACATTGGCTGCAAAGGGTTTGAAAGTCAGAAAATCCCACTTATGGAATGTACTTTTAAGAACAGCTCCAAAGTCTCATGTGAGGCAGTTCTGCTTTTTTCTCTTTAGTTCACTACATGGGATCTGCCTGGCCCCAAAACAACTGTTTCTATCTCAGTCTAGGTTGTCCATTCAAGGAACAGTGCTGTTCCATGTTGAACAGCCAGTGACAGGAAAAAAAAGCCCTCCACTGAAAAATGTTTAGAGAATATCATTTAACTTGCAAGAAGCTCAAGGCTAAGCCATTCCGTGGACTCACCAACCTTGACACTAAGCTTCTGTACCAACCTCCACTCAGACCTAGGACATCCCATCTCAGTGTTAGAGCAGGTTGCTCAGAACCACATCCAGCAACTTTTAATGAACCCTGAGAATGGAGTCTCCACTGTCCCTTTGAGCAGCCTGTCTCCATGTTTGACCAACCTTGCTGTAAAAATTTTGTTTACAATTGTCTAACTTGGATTTCTGCTGTTGCTGTTTCTCTCCACTGTGTCATGTCCTTCTGCTGCCTGTATGTCCCCTTCAGGCCTTTGTACGCAACTCTTGACCTGGTGTTTCCGGAGATGTTCTCTCTTTCCTTGGAACAATCTCTTACTGGATTTGTTCTAACAAGATGTTTGGATTTCTGCTTGACCACTAGGATCAGCTCAGTACAATAGATTTAGCCTTTCTGTGACTCATTCCAAGGACTTTCTCCAAGTACTGTATGCTTCTGAGAATACTGCTAGAATTCTTTCTTTGTTTTTGTTTCAATTGCACATTTTCTGTTTGATATTAATGGTAGCTGGAACTGTGGGCTTTGGCATTTTTTCATTTTCTTTTTTTTTTTGTGGGCTGACAGCAGTCTCCCCATTGACTGAAATGTTGCTTAGTGGCATGTGCTGATTCCCTATAAAAATTTCAATACCACAGTTGGAAAATGTACAAATCCTTTTCCTTCCTCTTCTTTCTTCTAACAAAGAACATAAGAAAGGATGTTCTAGAAAGGGATATTTTTTTGTCTTAACATCGTTTCACTGAATAAATGGTCTTTTTGGCATTTATCCAAGAGAACTAATTAAAAAACAGAAGATACAGTTTTCTGATTGATGACTTCATACCAGGAAAGAAAAAAAATATTATTCTGCCTAGAAATTACTTCTGTTTTCTATCTACTGGGAAACCCTTCAGATATATCAAATTTAGTAAAACGTGGTGCTTATCCCTTTGTGCAAGCTTACTGCATGGGGATAAATCTTATTTTCCTAAGGGATATTAAAGTAAATGGGCCTGAGGAAGTACTATTGAAATATTTATCTTTTTTCTGCTGTAAATTTGGTCAGAGAGAAGTTAGGATATTTGGCATTCTATACACAGAGAAGCTTTAGATTTGCAAAGCTTCATCTCTCTTTCTTCTTCAAAGCCAAGCTCATAAGCAAAGGAACTGTTCCCAAACTGTCACCGTAATGTCACTCAGTTCCATGAAGTCACCACATTACTTCTATTGCTAAAACAACTTAACATCATCTGTTGCTAATGCCTCAAAAACATTTTGTGACCACCACAACTCTGAAGTGACGACTTTAAATGCAGTCTTCCTGCAATGTTTTGCAGAAAATCACTGTTTTAATAAAAAGAATTCAGAATGAAGAAATATTTTATTGAATATTAATAGCACTGGTAATTTATGATAATAAAATCATGTTTCTCACTATTAAAACATACTTTCCCGTTTTGCTCTCCCTTATTGTTTTCTATTTCATACGAAATGTTGAAAAGTTTTATATGAAGCTAAAACTTTGGATAAATAGTTTAGAAAAATTGAATGCAATTTAGGATGGACAAATGTAAAACTACACTTAAGTAGGCGTAATCCACGTCAGAAATGCAGAATGAAGGCTGAGTGGCTTTGTAGGTTTACTGCAAAAAGTCAGGAAGAAAATGCACCAACATCTTCCTACTCCTGCAGATAAGAAAATAAATAAATAAATTAGGAATTCTGTCTGCAAGGAACATGGAAAGGAATCCTTGTGCTTTTATTGTGACCACTCATCAGGGTAGAATTGGAGGAGAATTTTGATATGGGGCTTCACAATTGATTTGGTTCAGTTGGAAAGAATCCCAGGGACACCTGTGTAACCAGTCTGAGGTTTAGAAATTAGTCTAAGGTTAGCTGTCATGCAGAGCTGTAGGTATGATATTGCCTCGCAAGTGGGGCCTGTGTGGTGACAAGCTGACAGCCTTTATCATCCTGGCACAAAGAATAGCTGTGAGAGTGGAAGAAACTCCAGTAGGTGGGAGAAAGCCTTGGGGCTTGATGAGCAAAGGTGGAAAAACTCTAGGCAGTGAAAGGAATTCATGACTGAGTGGTATGCCAGGCTTTGGCAGAAGGAGGTCTGACAGGAACATGCTGGAGACCAGAGCTGTAGTGGGGCCTGAAATAAGGAAAGAAATCTAAGAGAGTGTGTGGGAGAGCAAGGGAATTGTAAAGAGGAAAGGCAGCCAAACAGCAACCAGTAGAGCAGGTTCACAACTCACTCATTCAAATTTCCATCAATTCCTTTCCTTCTCACCAGCTATTGCCCATTGATCCCTGCCATGGCAGAATTCTGGCCTAGAATCTCACAAACAGGGAACACGGCCAAATTGGCCCAGCAGGGAGGGAAGATAAGAAAGGATGGGACCAGAAGCAAGACCTGAAACAAAGCACCTCAGAAGAGGTCTTTCTGCTCCTCTTGTTTGCTGATCCACAAGTGGCCAGATAAGCACCCCACAAAGTGATGTGGACTGTGGATTGTGATTATTACTAAGACTCATAACAAGATGAGGCAGTATGACTGGTTTGGGTGAACTTCATGCTGATGGAAAGTCACAACCCTGTGTTTCCTTGTGGGAATAAAATCTCCAGACAGCTTTTTTCAGGTTGACCACAAATTGCTAGTGCTCTATGATCACACAGAGTCCCAAAGAGCTTCACTGGCCTTCAGAAAACAGCATGGTTTCCACAATGCTGAGTGAAAGCATCAACCAATTTCCTCTTTGGGTCAGGACTCTCATGATTTATCTGTAGAAACATCCTACCGAATTCGCCAACAGTAGGAAGAATGGGTTCATGCTTGTCAGTTCTTTTTTCCTAGGTTAATTTAATGTCACAGTGATTCCTGGTTTTCAGTTCCTAACAGAGGATGTGATGATCAGGTGGACAGGTCTGAATGCATGGAAAATATATCAGCATGATGGACTAAATCCTATCAGTTGTGCTTGCTAATGGCTTCAATGTCTTACAGCCTTCTCTCAGGCTTTGCACGCACCCATGACCAAATAAAATGGGAGAAAAGGCATGCAGCAGCATTTCCACACCACCTTCCTGCCTTCCAAGCACTGAGGAACCTGTCTGAAAGTAGCGATCCTAAGTGCACTCTCTGTCCTGAAACAGATTCTGTTTGATGGGGAGAAATTGGAGACGGGTTAGAAGTTGTGCCCGCATGCTTAAAAAGAAACCTCCCCTTCTGTGCAGGAACTCTGCAGGAATTTCAGGCTCAATTCCATCACGCTTGCCACTTCAAAGCCTTCAGCGACTGATCAGACACTTGGAAAATATCAAACCTAACTAAACCTGACATGGTTATCAGTGTAACTCAACCTGTTTGACAGCCTCCTTCCTCAGGGTTGCTCCTTGTACTCAGAAATGTCTCTGGGGAAAGAGCAGGCATGTGTTCCCAATATTATTCAGAGTGGTAATTGCTTGTTTTAAAAGGAAGCACCTCTTTACATTTTTCTTGGGAATGAAGCAATTCAGTGTTTCATACAGTGACTTCATTTTTTTGCTTTTTGTTAGAACTAATTTAAAATACTCCCTAACTGAAGGAATGAAGCTTTATATCTAGTCTTTATATAAGTGATGTCCTTTTAATGTATTTTCAGTTTATTTGTATCATGCTAGAGCTGATTAATGGAATAGTTCCTCCTGTGAGGACGAAAACCAATCTGCCCCTGGCTTGGGTTTTTTCTGTAGACATTCCACTTGATGTGAGCAAATAAGCATTAATAGAGTAACATGAAAATGGAACTTTCTATATTACCAATAGTTAACTCACTTGAGCTGTAGGAAATACAGGCTCAAGTTCCAGCTGTAATGAAAATGTACCTAGTGAAATGCACAGAGAGTTTCCATGTACCTCCAGAGGGCGTCAGGCTGCATTGACCTGCCTTCAGCCCTCTTGCTCCAACAGGTCATGCTGAGGTTTGCTGAAGATACACTTAACACTAGGCAATTATCTCCCCACCTCTTCTCACTGTCCTTTGAGAATTCAGATTTTGGGGCATCCAGACGCTGCTGTAACCAGGGATCCCACCAGCTTACCAGTGGCTTATATTAATTAAATGGCAATTTGAACACAATGGGTACCAAGCAACATAATCTTTTGGAGCTGGAGGAAAGCAGTCATTGCTAGGGGCTGGGGGTATCTCAATAGCAGCCGTGAGAGTAGCAGGGAGTCCAGAGCTGTGTGTTTACACACAGAGTGGCTAGAAAGTGATCTCTGGCATCAGGTACGGTGTAGCTCAAGGTTGTAAGCATTCAGTTTGGAAGTAATGGCAGCAACTGCATCCTTGTGTCCCTGTGTCACTGACACTGTGACCAGAGCCTGTCTCACTGATGCTGCAAAAGTGCCAGACTCACTCCATTTCACATTTCCTGCTGGCTGGGTTTGGGTCACCATGAGGAGGAGTGTGGTGGTTTCACGTTCGCCGAATTTTATTTGCCAACTGGGAGATAGGATTTTGGGAGAAAAAGGCGAAACAGGCTCAACTTAGAAGTAAACAGATAGTTTGTTAACACACAATGAGGAAAAGAAAAAAATGAAGCTTTCAAAACCCTTCTGCTCCCCCCACAAGCGTTCACTTTCCTACAAAACAACATAGAGACAAAACCTGTGACATTCAGTCAGTTTCATCATTTAAATATAGTCTTTCACCAATTCTTCAGGAGAGGAGTCTCTTGTTTATCATAGAATTCTCCCACTGCCAACCTAAAAAAGTTCTCTTGTGGGTCGGAACTCTCACAGAAACAGTCACCCAGGGAAAACTTGCTCTCATGTGGTCTCCTCCCAGTAGCAGTTTCCCAAACTGCTCATGGGTCATGGAACTCAGGCATGCGGGCTGTCACCTTTTAAAGATAAGCAACTGCAAAGCAAAGGATTTCTCATCTCAAGGAGAAGAGATGTCTTCTCACTCCTTTCACTGGTGCAGGAGTTTCTCATCTCTTTCTCTCTGTTCAGGCATCTCATGGGGCCATACAGTCCATCACAAACACCTCTGCTCAAAAATTCACAAATCATCTCCCCAA
Source organism: Sterrhoptilus dennistouni (assembly GCA_013397095.1). Classification (NCBI taxonomy): domain Eukaryota; kingdom Metazoa; phylum Chordata; class Aves; order Passeriformes; family Zosteropidae; genus Sterrhoptilus; species Sterrhoptilus dennistouni. The sequence continues at coordinate 227,122 of VWZU01009054.1, read as the reverse complement.
ATGCATATTTTTCCACTATTTAAAGGACAATCTACCAACAGAGTTCATTTCCATAGCTCAAACAAGAAAGTCCAGCCAAGAGGCAACTCCTTCATCCTTCCTCTAATTAATCCCTCTCACTCTCTCCATCTGACTGTTGTGCTGAGTCTTCTCTGTGCTCAATCACTTTGTCTGTTCTCACTCTGGGAAGAGCCAGTGCTTTGGAAGTCCCATCTCCTGGCAGGAAAGAGTTAAAACTTGCCCAGGCCTGTGATGGTTGAGTCCGGGCAGCAGCCAGGATTTTCAAAAGCCATGGGAATGGGGGGAAAACTCAGATTTTGGAGCAGCGCAGCTGAGAAAGAAAGGAAAGAAAGGAAAGAAAGGAAAGAAAGAAAGGAAAGAAAGAAAGGAAAGAAAGAAAGGAAGGAAAGAAAGAAAGAAAGAAAGAAAGAAAGAAAGAAAGAAAGAAAGAAAGAAAGAAAGAAAGAAAGAAAGAAAGAAAGAAAGAAAGAAAGAAAAGAAAGAAAGAAAAAGAAAGGAAAGAAAGGAAAGGAAGAAAAGAAAGAAAGAAAGAAAGAAAGAAAGAAAGAAAGAAAGAAAGAAAGCAAGCAAGCAAGCAATCCCAGGCTTCCTTCTAAGTCTGTGTGTTCCCCATAGGTGTATTCCAGCGTGCAATTGGCTGTTTTGGTTATCAATTCAAAGGAAATCACCCATTGCACCTCCCCATCTGTGCTAAACCAGCACAAGGAGTCTCTGCCCGAGTGCAGGCTCCTGTCCCATAAACGTGAGCTATTGACTGAGTCATTCTTGGTTGTCTTCACCAACAAAGCTCAGAAAAGATTGTTGTGGCATGACTGTCCCACCCACAAACAGTCGTCTAAAATCAGTTGATTATACTGCATCCTGCAAGTTTCCAGATTGCTAAACTGGAGATGTCTAAAGTCAGTGAGTGTCACCCCGAATATCAGATGTTCTCAGAATGCCATTCCATTCTCTATAGGCTTTCCAGCTGTTATTTCTTAATCCTAGTGATGCAGCTTTTGATAGAAGAATTTTTTTTGTAGACTATTGATTCTGTCCTTTAGCCAAAAAGACTTTTTTTCTTAAAGTTGTTTTAGAAATGTCAGGGAACTTTCAGCAATTGACAGTATTGCAGGTAGCTGGAATATAAAAGGGATGAAGGGAAGACATCACCTCTCTTTTGTATTTATAAACTTCATGACTACTGTAGTGTGTAGAAAGACTCTTTTAAAAGAATTACTGGATTTAAACTGCTGCAGTCTTGTGACTTCCAAATTCTCCACACCTTCTACACAGTCACACCAAAGTACTTTTAAAAGTCTCACCAGATCAGTTCTTTCCATCCACACTAGTGGTTACATTTTCACACCATTATGCATGGACTTGAACAATAGTATCAGGCAAAAGGCTGGGTAGAATCAGGGCCTTAGCACTGGAATCCTTACAAGAACAGTTAAAATACACAAGAACTTGAAAAGTGGTATAATTGTTTTTCCAGGACTTAGGAAAATGTGTAACATACCTTGAAGCGCTTGAAAGTCCACTTTAACAGTTTAGCCTTGTTGAAGATCTTTGAACCTCTTAGAGATACAACAATCTAGAAAAACTATCAGGGCCTGGCCTTTAGAACATTTTAGCATTTGGTGCTAATGGAAAATGATGGATTAGTGAGCCAAGGGCGTGAATTCTTGCTTTAGCCATAAGGAAAGACTGACAGAGGGCACTCTCCTCTGAGGCATGATGGTAACATGCCTTTGTCCTCTAAGAGATAGGTCCAGATTCTGAGCTTAGCAACACAAATGATAATGCATTTAGGTAAGCAGCTTGGGATATGTGTTGCTGCTTTTGAATCTACTCTCAGTGCAGAATAACAATGAAAAATTTAAGAAGAATTTGCCCTTAGGAAAATATTGAGGGTGGTCAGAACTTTTGAAGAGGTTGCCCAGAGAAGTTATGCGTTTTCAACCCTGGAGATGCTAAAATTATGGTAGGATAACACTGAGAAACCGCTTAAGCTTTGAAATTGGATCTAACTTCAAAGCTGAATCTACTTTAAATGGAAGTTTGAAGGAGCTGACCTCCAGAAATCCCTTCCAGTCTTAATTATTTCATGTTTCCTATTTACTAGTTTCAGCTTGCCTGACCTTACATTTAATGCAACTGTTATGAAATCAGTAAGTTATTTGGAATCTGTGGCGCTCCTCTCACTTTGAAAAGGAAGTGGCTCTAAATTTCTATTTATAATTTCACTGGTGACTTCTTACCCTTAGACATTTTAGCTGAAGCTAAACTTGCTGTTGCATACCAATTACACATTTTGTGGTAACAGTGTTAATTAATCTATGTCTACAACAAATCTCTGCAGCTCCTTGCAGGCTGCCTTTCTTTTCTTGTTTTTGGCATTAGGTTGAGAGCTTTAGGAGGACACTTCTGCTGCAATTTTCTAATAATGGATGAAAGTATACTTACACTTTGAATATTAAAGAATATTTGTTCTTCGTTCTGACATCCTATCAGAGCAGAACTTATTACAAAATGATTAAGCAACAGAGGTGAACAGGTGCCACTGCCCTCCTTTACCACAGACAATGATTACAAGCAGTTGTATAAAGCTATACTCCATTCCCCAGGCTCTGTTCTCAATTGCACCGAGGCAAATTAAATTCAGAACATGTACATTCAGTTCCCAGAATAGTCCCTAGGTGAAATTCAGCAATAACAAGTGATTGCATAAAACTAGTTCTGTATGTGAGGTTCTCAGTCAACTGAGCAAGTCTGTACTGATTTTAAATTTAATAGGTGTTTAATAGAATACACAACCAGTGTGGAAGGGTTTAACGTGTAGGATAAAAAGCTACTAAGATAACAGTGAATGTCAAAGCAGGCTTGGCTCTACATTATGATTCACACCATCTCAGAAAACTTATTTTGCAGATGAGTTTAATATTGTTGTGAGTGTTAATGTTAATAATTGCTCTTGATTACATTGAAACTGAAATCATTTTAGAAGCAGATAAATGCTGATATAATTCAGTTCATCATTAAGACAGCTAAATTTAGAAATCTATAGGAAAATTATGTGTCTGAAGTATTTTCATATTCCATGGAGATCTAGTCAAAGGATGCTTGAAACAAACTCATCTGAAGCAACTGGGACACAATTTATTCACTCTCCCACAGGTACTATTTGAGATACCTTAGGCCATCTGAGACATCTGCACAGAGGTCCCTTCTCTTCTCCAGCCTGAACCCCAACTCCCTCAATCTGTCTTCACAGGAGAGGTGTTCCAAACCTGTGATACACTTAGAGGCTCTCCTCTGGACTCACTCCAGCAGGTGTGAGTCCTATGTTGGGAGCCCAGCCTGAGCTGGATGCAGCACTGCAGGTGGGGTCTCAGCAGAGCAGAGCAGAGGGGTAGAATCCCCTCCCTGGCCCTGCTGCCCTCCACTGGATGCAGGCCAGGACATATTTGCCTTTCTGGACTGACAATGCACACTGCTGAGACATGTTAAGCTTGTCACCCACCAGCACCCCCCAGTCCTTCTCTCCAGAGCTGCTCTCTGTGGTCATGCAACAGCTATCCTCTTGGGGTGAGAAAAATAGTAGTTTGCTGTGGAGACAGCAGACCAATACCCTGAGACTGCTTTCTCAAGCACCTGAACTGTAGTGCAACTCTCCCTGTTGTAGCATTTTCTTATCTAGATTTTTTTCTTCTTCTTTTTTTTTTTTTTCTTCAAATATTTTATCTCCTTATGACAGGCATCAGCAAAATAGGAGTATTCTCTTTACCTTGACTGAACAAGTTTTCTTTCAGTAAACCATTCCCTTGGCAAGGACAAGTGTTGGAATTAGTAAGAGGATGTGGTGATTCCCCATGGTGGCTGCTGGCCACATGGCCTTGGTGGCTGATGCCATTCCACAGCCATGCAGCTCAGTGGCTGCACTGCTCATGCTGCTCAGTTCTGAATCCTTTTCCATGGTTACTGGCACTGAATTTCTCAAGGACTTGGGTGCCTCATTGCCAAGTGGAAACCTGACTTAGGGAATGAACAATGAGCTCCACGGAGCAACACTCCTAACAGCAGTGATGGGCTGTTGATTGAAAGTGAAAAACAAATGCAATGTGTTAAAGAGACAGGGGATTTTATAAGAGGACTAACACTGGAAGACAGTAAATATCCCAGGAGAGCCTTGGCACTGCCCACAGTCATGGACAAAGAAAGGATGAAGACAAGCTCCTGGAAAAAACAGACAGACACAGTAAAACAAAATAGACAGCACTCTTCATACTCAGTCTCTCAATCTGTTCAGCCTCTAATATGTTACTTTGTGAAAAATGGAGGCAAACACTTTTTTCTTTTTTTAAAAAAGACAAACTCAGAACCAACCACCCAGAAGTTGTTTTTTAAATTTAGCTGTAAAAAGAAGGGAGTTTTCAGGTTTTCTCAAAAAAGAGGAAAACCAGACAAACCTAGCCAAAGAAACACAGAACAATTCACAGTAACTCATGAATGTGGCTAAACATGCCAATAAAACATGGATACAAAGTAAGTTCAGTCACAGTGATTCATTGTAGTGTTGTCTTTTTCTCTAAGACCCCTGCACACAGTGCAGTTATTCCTGAGGAGTAAGAATCACCTTAATTTCCTGTTTGCCTGCACTGTCAAGCTCTGTATAAGAACTGGTCTCTGTCAGCCTGTATTAAGGTTAGTGGAAGGATTTAGGCTCTTGCTGCTGTGGATCAGCTGTCTGATATTTTAAGATCTACTTTTAAGATGAAGTCATTCACTCTTGTTATTTATTTCTTCCCAGTAGCTATAAAGGGTCTCTATAGAGAATTTGAGGCAAAACCCTCATATTTATATTGTTGATATCTGGACTGAAACTAACCCCTGCTGTGCAACTCTGTAGCTGTCTGCCCCAGGCAGAAGGAGCCTCAGCTCAGCAGTGTCTGTTTGACATTTTTGGCATTAGCTGGGGGTTGGTCCCTGCTGGGCAGTGTTGGGCTCCACCTGGGCCCCACGCTCTACATGAGAGCACTGGGGGCTGAGAGAGGCAGCAGCACCAGGCTCGGGGGGAATGCAAGCCATTGGAACATGGCCCCTCACGGGCTTGGGAAACTCAGGAGCTATGACTACTCTAAGTCTGAATTCACTTGCAGTCGGCGTGCAGGCATGTGGCTGCTACACTGCTGGCAATACTCTGTGTTTGGACACCACTGCCAGGTCTTGTGAGGCCAAGGAGAATGACCATCACAGAACAGACCTGCTGCAACTTTGCACCTACAGACACGTCTGCTCCTCTTGGCATCTGGCTTTTATTCAAATGGTGACTGCTAGTCTTTCCCAGGCATGCTACAGACAGGCTGGGGGATGAAAACTGGGGCTCCTGGATACCAAGGAGGCTGCATCTATCTATCACATCAGTCTCGAGGACTGTCATTTGTGCTTCCTTGTTCCCTGGCATCTCATCCCTTGACCTACCCAGAAGACAAACACTCTCACTAAATGGTTCCCTAACACTTCAGAAAGGCTTTTAGTGACTGAATAATCATGACAATTCTTTAGCTGCTCAGAGTCCCTCCTCCCTATGGATTTAAAAGCACTTCAGAAATGTTCAGAGACTCAGACTGACTCTGACAAGATTCTGAATCCTGTTGTAAGAAATGAAGAGCCCTTTTCTATTTTCCAGGTGGCATCCCTAATGATCAGAAAACAACTCAAGCTCTGTCAATATTATAAGAACAATTGCTGTTTTATTCTTTTTGGTGGGTACAAAAACCACAGTTTCTTACACAGAACAAGATTATAAATAATATCTGTAACATGAGTGACCCGTAGTCTCTTTTGATTCTACACTGCAGACTGATGAAGTACTCTAAACATTTTATCATTTTGTTTCTTGTATTAGACAGATGCAAATCTGTGGAACACAGAATGATGGAACAGAATGAAGGTAACAGCAAACAAGAGGATGACCAACAACTTTTATAAAAAAAATTCTCTGAATTTTATTACAGTGATGGCATTGTATATCAATTATTGCAATGATTTTTCCCTAAGATGGTTAGAAAAAAGAATTGTGTTGTCCTCTACTGAATTTACATCAGTTAAAAAGCAAGCATGTTTCAATATTCCTCTTTTTCCAAAGAAAATGTAAATAATTTCTTTATTTTTTTCACAGGATTTACATATTTATTATTTTTTTATCACAGTTTAGTGATTCATTTCTACAGCTGAACAGCTGAGTATTCTTCCATTGTATATATTGATGTTCTGGAGACACAGGTTAGCATGTTCATTGACTTCTATAGCTATTTTTCTCTCTTTGTCAAGACAAAGACCAAAATGTTGTCCTTTCTGACCATGTTCTTCACAGTTTAATGCGCTAAATTGGCAAGTCTTATTAGTTTTAAGTCCACTCAAGTGAAATTTGTTGCTGTTAATACACCCTTCCCAGCCCCCTCCCCCCAACAAAACTAAATTATGAATTTTCCTGATATAAAATCTGAGTTTGGGTTTCCGAGCTGAGCTCATGCACACATTGTTGCTGATGATGTCTGGCGCATTTGGACGTACTTCCCTTTCTCAGCCAAATTATTAGTTCATCAATGACACTCCCATGTCGTGACAGTCTGTGCTGTGTTCCCATCAGTCACCAACACAGTTTGATTAAGGCACTCAATTATTTTTTTGGTTTTTATGGTAGGTCCGATGCAATTACAGCCAATCCTGAACTTTGTCTAATTGCAGTTCCAGTGTGCACGGCCTTCGGGCAGTCGGGAGTCAATACACGTCCGTTTTCTCCCACACTCCCTGTGATGGATAATCTGGCTTTGTTTCTTATGGCTTCAGAAAAGGTAAGCTAGGTTTGAAGAAAAAGCAGAAGAGAGGAAAGTGTTATAATGTTTCTGTCCTTCAACCAACCAGGACACAGCAAACACCAAAAAATTAAATTTTAGACATCTGCATTTTTTCAGGGTAACGTTAAATATAAAAATAGTTATCATCATAAATATAATACATAGCACTTAAGTCTACTGGAAAAAATAAAGACTAGCAATTCTGAGGGTAAATTTAATTACAATAAATCATTACGGATTTCAATATAAAATCTGAATTTGATAATGAAATTAACTGAAGAGTAATACCTTCATCTGCACTGCTTCAAACTAAATTTATATACAGTGAGAAGACCTTTTGGAACCTGAAAGCACTAGCATCTGTGAATAAGGTCATGCACAGGTGTTTATAGGCTTTGACCTTCAACTAGCAATGCCAGGATTAAATATAACTACTGAAATTTTTTATAATTTGCAATAACTGTACCAGCTATCTCTGGCAATTCCTTCATTCAAATCTAAAGAAATTATTACTTATTTTCACAATGCAAATATTTAGTATCAGGAATTCTGAGAACTGTCCTCAAATCTGTTACATATATATATATATTTCCCTACAATTAGAGAAGGTGATAACTTTCAAAGAAAATATAATTTATTGATAGAAAATACAGTTTTATACAGTTTTTTACTTAGGTCTAAATTTCCGATAACAAGGTTTAAATTTTTGTTACTTGAAAATCTTTAGTTTCAGCTAAATCAGAACAAAATATTATGTTTAGGGACTAAATTACTCAAGGAAAAAATCGGGATTTGTTCAAAGATTTATAGTTGTGCCATCTAACTTGAGTAATCAAAAAATCAGTAGCCGAATCTAATAGGGCTCTCTTGTGTGATTATAAAGATGACTAGTTTCAAGTAAATGATTTCCAGATGACTAAAATTAGGGTGTCTAATGCTAGACACCCTAATGGCTGTCTAAACATGCAGCAAGGCACCCAAACTATACTACCTGAAAAGAGATTTCAGAGATAACCATGTTAAGATATTAATTAGTGGGGAAATCTGATTTCTAGTCAGGAGAAGCTATGTAAATGGTATGCAGGGATGCAGTCTGAAATACCAGTTGGGAAAAAAGGGAGATAGTAGGGTGCATTCATATAGGAGCAAAAAGATGGCAAATGTCATAAAGTCATTTTGTTTGCTTTATTACTAATCTCTACATTTTGAACTTTATCCCTCTGAGCCCAGTTTCTCCTTCTGAGGTAGCAGTGAAATCCTGAGCTGGTGTTTGATATGTGGCGTTAATTTTATATATGACTATATAGGGATGAGGAAGAGTCCTTAAAATACCCAAACATTTCCACTGCTTCTGGTGCACTTCTGTGGAAATGCACCAGTCTAAGATTGCATTGTTATCAGTAGCTCCTTCAAAAACTTGTCAAAAATACAGTGGCTGTTTGTGGCACAGTCAGAGCTTGGACTTAAAAGCAGCTTTCCAAACCAATTACCCTAAAAACTTCAGCTCTCAAAAGCACTCAAATTCAGGAAAAGGCCTCAGCTTACAGAGGGCATTATGGCATTCCCCTTACACTGAAAAACCTTGGCTTTGGTAAAGGACATGCTTTGAAAACTTTCCTTGCCACTACTGTACTGTGTGACAGGGACTGTTACCAAACGTATCTTGATCTAAAACAACACTCAGGTACAGAAAGTGTAGCAGAGGTGATGAGGAAGTGGGGACCTGGGCCTATACATTACCAAAACCTTCAATTACTTCCTAGTAGCAAATAAAACTCTGCACTTGCAAAGCACAGATACAATGATACAGATCCACATGGTGACTCCTACTGCAAATGGATACTGGTAACTGCAGAAGTGCAGAGAACATGTTCTGGTCAATGGGGAAGGTGCTTTAGTGTGAGAGAGGGATGAGAGTCCAAACAAGATTAGAAAGCAAACTCGGGTGGAAAAGGGACGGTTGCTCCAAATGTGTTAAATTTCCCAGAAAGTCATCATTGTGTACCAGACACTCCCCAGCACACTGGTCAGCTATCTGTTCATGGCCATTCAGTTTCCCACTGGGAAATCTGAGTGAGAGCACTCAGATTTGTATGGGATATACAAGTTGTATGTAACTGTGCTTTAGTAGCTCAGTCTAAATAACTTTCTGGCCATTGACAACACACTCAGGACAGAAAGACAGTAAAAGGGATCCAAGATTAAAAGAAAAGAAGAAGAAGAAAAAAAAAAGACAACAATGCTTTCCTAGCAGCCTTTCACCGAAGAACAGAAAAGCTGCAAGGAAGTAACTCTTGTCCTCAGTGCAAGGCTAACAACAGCTCAGCAACACACCACAGGACAACTCAGACACTTACAAAGCCAAGAGGAGCAGGTCAAACTTGTATTTGGGACAGTGCCACAAAGCCAAGCAACCAGATAGGTGTCTGCTCTGTGCTTTAAACTATTCTATAGGTAACAGCCAGGCTATTACTCTGTTTAACTGTGCTGCTGCAACTTCAGATTTATGCCCTAGATGCAGAAACAGTTTGAGGAGTGGCTGGGATAAGAGGGAAAAGTCTCAGTATTTACTGTGATTACCCAAACCGTGAAAGTCTCCTTTCAGTAAGTGTATATGGTTAATAGTGATAACGTATTTTCAAATTTGTCATTAGTTTTGATTAGATTAGTTGTGAAATTAATCACATGAAAACACTGACTGCCCTGTTCCTAATGGGAAATGGGAATTTTGGAAACTGATATCCTCAGTCTTGTAATACAAATATCCTAGTCTGTGTGGGTTCTGTATTTCAGGCTCCTCTGGTACTTGAGTCACATGGAGGTGGCTTTGGTACAAATATCTAACATGAACTTTTAATGTATTTTTCTCTCCACTATGAAATTGGAAGTATGCAAGTCAAAATAAGTACATTACACACTTACTGAGCCATCCTGTAGCACTTCACCTTTTTTGGTAGTTAATTGTAATAATGATGTTTTTCATTGCTTTTTGTAGTATTGTAATTAATTTCATTCATTATTTCTAAACAACAGCATAGGATAGGAGAGCAAGAGAAGGCAGCTGAGCTGGGAGCTGGCTCCTGAGCTTCATGGCCCACTGAGGCGGCCATGGAGAGGTGGTGCTGGTGGAGGCTGGCTGGATACTGGGATAACCCCTTCAAAAGCCTGTGGGTTTGGGGTGAGGAACTCAGCAGGGCTCTGCCTTAGAGCAGCTGGACAGAAGGATGTTCAGCTCCTCACTGCTCTCAGTATCAGCTCTACTTGTACACTAAGGGCTTAATACTAATGGAAAAACTGCTGCCCAGAGGAAGAGGAAAGGATTCTCTCCTTACAGCAAACTTTCTTCCCTGTCTTCAGCAGATGCAACTGCCTGCCAGCACTTCTGAAGGTCTTTATCCCACACATATAGGCTAGTCCATTATCATATAGACCAATCCATACATACAGACTAGTCCTTCATTTTCATTTTCAGCTCCCTGGACAGCATGGTGAATTCCCTGAGGTAGCTCACGCTTGACTGTATGAAACTAAAATAAGAATCATGGTAATGAATATTAATTGTCAAGAGGGTTATTTAAGTTATTTTATATTAGTTTAAAAGATATACCATTAAAACTTATTTGATGTTAGCTTAAAAAGTCAGATGTGTTGGTTACTCATGCAGGTTAGAACCACCAGGCATCTTTCCATATTAGCAAGTTTTAGTTCCAAAACATACCATCTCTTTACTCCTTGGATTAAAAAACCCCAAAACATATCAAAAGTTTCAAAATGTGTAAGACAGACATATTTCTACAGAAATATGTGCAGCCATCATCATGGGCTCTGTAATATTGCCAGCTAAACAGGGGTTTATGACTAGCACATGTATGAACAGATGGCATAGTCCCCCTGTGCAGTATGGCACACAGGCACCTCTCATTGCCAGTGTGGCCAGGAGAGGATGACTGCGCCTTTGCAGTCATCCACATATAAGCATAAGCATTTTTATAAGAAGTTGACTTGAAATTTCTCAATTTTGTGTAATTATTATGGCAAAGAAGCAGAAAGAAGAATTTCAGAACTCTGTAAATATTTGTTCGAAATCCTAGTGATTTTTTGGTTAGTTTTAAAAGTCTGCACCCTAAAATGTTAATTATCAGAAGTTTTGACTGACCCCAAAACGAATTTTCAGTAAAATAAAATGCAACATTTTTGTATCTTTTTTTTGTATTGTTTAAAGTATATTTTTCCAATAGGAATTCATCTCTGTGTTACAAGTCGTACAGAAATCCACTTTAGAGTAAGGGACTTAATCTTTCCTTTAAATACAAAACTCAGTTAGCTCTATTTTTTTATTATAAGAAAACACTAAAAAATTTCTCCAAGTATAATCAGTGTTTGTTGCACTGCAATAATAGAGCTGGGTGGCAACTGTGGGGATTGTCATGCCGTGTTTAGCATGCTCAGCCAATTCGGGTCAGGTCAGTATTGGAATAGAAGCTTAATTTATTTATTTGTTTATTTATTTATTTTTAAACTGCATTCTGAATGCATTGCACTCTGTAAACTTGATCAGGAATATGTTTTCTGGGAATCTTACTTTTATACCAGCCTGGGGACACTCTCAGTTATGAGCACATCACTAAAGAATTTAAAGGAAAAAAGCACCCTTCACTTGCATTTTGCACAATGATTTACACAAGATTACTTCTGTTTAAGGCCCTTGTTACTGACAGTAGAGAGTGGACTTGGGAGATTAATGTTAGCATCTGGAAGTCCTGTGTCCCAGTTCACAGTAATGAATACTGGTCTATACTCTTGGAGTCCTCTTGACACATAGTGTGACTCACATTTTCACTAGTGAATGAAGTGCACAGCTCACACTTTTTTTTTTTTTAAACATGGGGAAATTGGCAGCTCTGTTATAATTATAATATACCCAGGGTCCTTGTAGAACAGGGAAGAAAAGCCAACCCCACAGAACAGTGTGCAGGGGACAGTTTCCCAGCCAGCCCCATCCCTCACGCCCCGAGAACCCACCTATTCCTCGCAGCGCTCCAGCTACCAATGCTCACACACCATTCTCTGCTCACTCTGTGTTTGCTCTGTACTGAATGGTTCGGTACTGTACGGGCTGTGCCTTTAGGCTGTAACCTCCTCGGGACAGGGACCTGTTATGTGTCTGGCACACTTCACCTACTGTACAGCGCCGTCTACTCCAGCGCTACACAAATAATAAATAAAAAATTATAAGTGTATCTCCTGTTCTTTTCTACAAGCTTTTTTTTTTTTTTTTCCTAGGTGGCAACATAAGTATTATATTATTCATCTAAATTTGTGTTTTCTACTTCCACTCTAGGGATGGCTCAGGAAAATGTAGCTGAAGATAGCTGTTAACAGAGGAGACATGTGGCTTGCTATTTGCAAGGGCAAGGGAGCACCAGCATGACAGGGTAGGGTGCTAGCTGCATATTCACTTACAAAGCAGCCAGCATAGCTTGGGAGCTACGTAAAAGTTATATTTAGAAGCTCAATTTGCTGCCATGTGCCATTTCCAAAGGTCACAGAGTTGATTTGTCTAATGATTAGTTGGCAAGATACTCACTGTATGGATGGGAGCAAGTACATTAGTAAACCCTCCCTGCACACCTACTCAGGGGAGCTATTCAGGATGCAGCTCAGCAGCATCAGAACTTCAGCCTCCAAAATCACTGCATGAATGTCTAAAATACACTAGTCTTGACCTAGGTAAGGGGGTTTGTTGCTGAAAGCTGAGGATGATAATAAAGATCTATTCACTGGTTAGTGACTCTTTGTGACTATTATAGTGGGCAAAAGTTGACCTGGAACAGGAAATTGTGGGGAGAAAAAAAAAAAAAGCCACACAATTAGCATAAAACATGTATCAAAGGGAGGGTGAAGGAACAGGGAGGGGAGGAGGGAGAGAAGGTAAAACAACATTTAGACTTCTTGTAACAGTGCCTTTTCTTCCATTAGGTTAACTATGGTTCAGTGATGTTGCCTATCCTAAATCTTGGTTACAGATAGGGCCAACATTGAACAGTACAGGCTTGCAGCAATTTATCATGAGAAGAGTGCAAACCTTTCGGAAAAAAGACTTTCCAATCAAGTACTTAAAAACTGGCCCTCTGGATATATACTTTCTTATTTAAAATAGTTGTCATCTTGCAACTGATTTGACAACTTTGAGTTGTTCAAAATGTATTTTTCATGTTAAAAATTCCTTGCAATGCAGATGTCTATTAGCAACATAGAATAATATACTGTACATCTGCAGCCAAAAGAACTGAACCACTTTGCACTGAAGTTTTCCAAAATATAAAGCTCTGTTCAGAAGCAAGCACCACTAGACAGACATGTCACAACACTGCGTTACAAGATGCATCACCCACTCGCTGTAGTAGGCCCTAAGTCCTACCCCTAAATTTTAATACTTTCGGTTCCATATACGTTGTAACCTTCTCTATAAGTTGCTAAATTCTGGGTATTCTGCGAGGAAGTTGGGTTAAAAGTCTGTGCACTCTTTGCCACCTTCATT
>VWZU01009054.1:36218-208718 GCA_013397095.1 Sterrhoptilus dennistouni | reverse complement strand
GCTGAAGCTCAAGAAAGCCAGTCCTCTGTCCCTCTCTTTCCTGCCCACCTTAACAAGGCTCTGTGACATCTCTTTCACATCTGCCCTCAGACAGTCCCAGCTGTGATGAGGGAGAAGCATTCTGAGAAAAATTCATAATTACACATTACAATATTTTAAAATATTTTACACCTTTAAAAATGGATTTCTGTCCTAATTTAAACCAGTCAGCTGTGATGGGAAATGCACATGGTCCAATATAAGAAGCTAAGGTCCAATATAAAAAGCTCCTCAGACTAAGGGGCTGCAGAGTGGAAAAAGAAGGTGTTTTACTTATGTTTTTCAGAATCACAGCATACACACACACCTCTTTGCAATCACAGTAAGTGGTTGCAGGTGTAGTGATTTTTAATGTATTTTAATGGCTTTTTTTTTTTCTTAGTTTTTTTGTTTCAACAGCTCTTATGGGAGATGCATGTCCAGACCACCTTGGTTCTCAAGGAAAGTCACTTATTTTGACTGTGTCAGTCACAAACTCAGAGACTACAACTCGTTACTAGATTGCTTACACAATCTGTTGATGAGTAGACCCACTGATACTAAAGGGGATAGAAACAAAAGATTGTTATGGTTTGCTTATGTGAACAAGAGCAATGTACTGAAGTCACATACGGGGGATAAATTCAGCATTTATAATTAAATTTCCCATTAAGTTCAGTATTGTATACTTAATATGGCAGTGGAAAATGAGTTTAGATTTGGGTTTTGTTCAATTGCTTAGTGATTCTTGAATTACTAATGTTGGGCTAAGTCCAACTACAGTAAACTGGCACACTTTGTGAAAATCAGTACAGATTTTTTCCAGTATACAACTGTGTAGAATCTCTTTTATTGCATATAAACAAGATCCAACTGCTTCAAGTTCATGTAGGAAAGTATATGAGAAATAATAACTAAAATTACTCTTTATCTATGGAGAAGAATTTGCCCCACATAGCCATTGTGAAAAACTGCTGTGTGCCAGCACAGGAGACTGTGTTCTTCCTCATGTGCTGAAGTCAGTGCTGGCACAGCCTGATCTGGGCACAGGGACACTGGTTTCTACCTTTTCATCATGTTCCCAGCCCTTCTACCTCCTCTCTTGGCTTCTTACTCATTTCCTCCTATACTGTCATCCATCACTTGCTGTTGGAAGGGCCATTTTTAAGAGCCTCAGGCTGGATCTTGAGCCAGCAACATCAGCAAAATCAGAGAACTTTAAAATGGCATTAATGAAGTTCTGAGCTAGCTGTGTTCAGGACAACAAATGGGCAATTATAACATTCAAATCACAATACTGAGTGATTCTGAAACAAATACCAGAATTCTAGTAGACAAGGATTTTAAAAAATGCAATCATGGGTATATTTTAGGAGCATTTTCATTACCCACTCATGGCTGAGCCATTAAGTGTATGGTCAGTCTCATCAGCTGACAAAAAATATGGGCCACTGTGTTCTCTTGAGGGCTGCCAGCAGAGACTGGAAAGGAACTCCATCAGCACAGCTTCTGTCCACTCACACTTTATAAAAACAATGGAGGAAAGTGGCAGAAACTGTTTCAGTACCTTCCCATGCACCACATGAAATGATGGCATGAAGTTAGGATCTGAGGTAATACTTTCAAAAACACTCAAATGACTTGAGGAACTCACTTTTATCTTCAATCATGAACTAATTAAACAGATCTCTAAACCACAGGTGGTTCACACAGGGAAGCTTTAGGAACTGTCTTTCATGGCAGCTTTCTGAACTGTCTTTCTGAATTTTGGAAGATTGTCCCTTGAAGGGAACAATAAATGGGGAGGTTAGAGGTGATCTTTTAACAGCAGAGAATGGAGATAGGAGACATCTTGTTTTATAGAGCAATACAAACCTTTGGAGAACAGCTAAACTCTCTGGAAGCTCCCTCATTTCTGTGGTCCTCTGTACTATCATGAAGGGTTGTTGTGGGTCTACACTCTCATATTCTGAATAATGAATTTCAAATAGTAACAGCACAGTTATCAGTCAAACCTCAGGTGCTGTATTTCTTTCAAGAGAAGAGGAGTTTCTTATTCTTATTTATGAGAGCGCAAAGCCATGAAGTTTAAACTGGAGCTGTTAAAAAAGCCCAGGGTTTGTTTTTTTAAAAAATTCTTACAATGAAAAGAAGCATCCTTGAGCTTTTTAAGAAGGTTAAGAACTTAGTTCAGGACTTGTTGGTAGCTATCAGGTTTACAAAAGTAATGCATAGTGTCCTGGTTATTCCAGTAATGATAATTTGCTAGCAGAAAAGAAATAAAATACTTAGAGCTCCATTAATTCAGTAGAAAGGGTTCTGACTTCAATTGATCAAGACTGTTTCTGAACAAGGAAATGAATTTTACAGATGATAAATGGCTAAGATACCCTTTGGGGAGTCAGCCTGGCTGTAGTTTATAACCCAAGATCAGATGCTGCTGCAACACAGACTTTGAGAAGCGTGGGAATGCCTGCTCACCTGCAGCATGTGCCTGGTTCCACCAAACATGGGCAGTGTAGGCATATGATAGACCTGGAGCTTCCCAGGACCCCTGATACTGCCTACTCACAAAGCTGTGCCTGGGAAAAATTGTGGCAAGAAACAGGCTCAAGGTCAGATGAATGCTCATGGCAGGCTGAGTTTAGTCTCAGAATCCTAGGTTGAGCTCCATCATGTTCACCATCCTTTGCTAATGCTGTCCTGCCCACCACACTGTCTACTGTATCCTGAACTGCCTGTGTCACCTACTGTTTATTTCCACTGGCAATGTGTTCCTTTCTTCCTTCCTCCTGCATTCACAGGTCCTCTGTTTCTCCATGAACTGCACTCCTCACCCTTCTTTTCTACTTTTCCCCCTCAACTCCTTTTTCTGTCACTTTCCACCACACCAAACTTGCTCCTTCAGCACTTCCAGATATTTCTCTGGTGAAGCTCTGTGTGTCCCTCTATCATGAGCCTGCTCCCTTTTTCCTGCTTCATGACTCACAGCACCTGTGGCTGGTAATTAGGGAAAGTAAGTTAAAAAACATTCTCAGTTTGCTATCTAGCTTTTATCTCACTTTGCAACCACTTCAGACTTACGAAGAGGATATTCTAGAAAACTGAGGTATTTTAATGATTTTATTCTCCGCCCGTGACATTAAAATAAATAAACAAATAAATAAATATCCCTCCCCCAGTAATGCAAAAGCTCAGGCTTGAGTAGAGGTAAGTGCTATGGGGTCTACTATATCTGAACATTTTGGAAGAGAAAATAGAGACCATTTTTGAAACTGTGACTGCTGGCGAGCAGAGCGGTGTGGGGAAAAATAGGTAGAGCAGCAGGATAGCAGGCAAAGTGAAGAGGATTAGGAGACCAGTTCTGGGTGAGTGCAAAACGGCCCAAGGGATGGTCCCTGAGGCCAGGACACAGCATGATAGAGCAGGAGGACTAAAAAAGGAAAGAAAATAGTAAGAAAAAAATATATGTAGGCAACCGTAAAGAAAGCTACATAAACTCTGCATGACAAATTAGTCAAATTTAATCATCTGTATCTGACTAGCTCTGTGCCTGTGCAGCTACCTGTGCAGCATTCTCTAATATATTGTTCACACACAAGCACATAAATAAGTATTATTACATACTGCCTAGAACAGAAGGGGGTATTTTTAATACTTCAATTCTCCCTCACTTTACCATCTTCCATATTTTTGCTTCTTTTCAGGCAGTCTCTCAAACAAAGCTGTGAGGAAGCAAGGAAGACTGGTACTGGCCATATGGAAGATAGAGGAGTGCAGAAAGAATATGAAGCTGTTAACACCTCAGCCTAGCATGCAGCCTAAAATTCCTGTCCAATAAATTCTGGTAAATTATGCCTAGGGAATCACTATGGATTTCAATTTGTTGGAAACGTATCAGAAAATGTCAGCATGAAGATATTTTATCTGAAATTTGTCTTCCTATTTTGGATACCTGTGAAAATTGTAATTTGTACCACTATTGTTTGTGTCAACAATGGATCCCTGAGCCTGGACCATACATTAAATTACCCATCAGAGATAGTCACAATGATTTTTTTCCTTTTTCCTCTAACATTGCTGAAAAATATTTTGAGTAGTACCGTATAGTAGGAAAACAGTCTTAGCTGGTGAGCAGGCTTCTGCAGGTATTTAACAAGCTTGGAAAAGGCTCACCACAATTTCAGAAGATGAATGTTTCTGAAAACTGGTGATAGATCTCACCCCGGAGACCATTTTCGAGTTCCCCTTGTGGTGCTTAAACAAATGCAAATATTTTTGCTTTGACAGTAATTGCATACACCTCGGTTTCAGCTGCAGGTACCAGCAGTGCTGTGCTACTGGTGAAGCTGTTTTGTCGCAGGTAAGACCCCAGCAGATGCACCAATTACTTCACATACTGTTTACCCGCTTTTGGTGACATTGAGGCTAACCTTGGAGTCACCTCCCCCGCTGCCGCACTCTCCTTTGTCGTACCACCATTTGTTTTTCAATTTGTCCAACAGGCCTTGTTCATTCAGTTTTAGTACTGCGAGGTTAACCGCATTTCTTGAAACGATAAAACATATTTTGTAAGAAACTGCACAGCTGTTAAGATGTTAGAAGGAATGAGGACTTAAGCTGTTTATAAGCTTGATCCACACACTAAATAAACCTCTCATTTCCATATTTCAAAGCCCTTGGCAGCACAAACAATTGTGGTTACTTCCAAATGTAAAAAATGTGTTTCCAGTTCTAGAAACGATTTTCAGGACAGCTTGGATTTTAATACAAAAATTCTATCAACCAACCCAAACTATTTTTGCAAAATGATGATAAAACTCTGGAATTAAAAACTACTTACAGAGATTTATTTAAATCTATATTTAAAGTATGTTCAGTGTGGGCCCAGGCTGTTTTTTCAAGCAGATGAGAAAATGTATCCCCACGTACTAACAAGGCAAGATCCAGACTGCCTGTGCTAGACGCTGCCAGTCGCTTTGCCACTACAGTTCTGACATGTAGCACTTCAGATTGATCCTGCATGAGCTAAGGATTAGGGCTCCAGAAACAGGCCATGGGAGGAAGAGCTGAGGAGCTCACACACTAAGATGCTGTCCAGAACCAGTCAATAGAAAGCACTGGACAAAAGTGCTTTTGCACAGATAAAAGAGGTCTGTCTGTCTGTCTGTCTGTCAGAAGCCCTGCTGTCGGCACATCTGTACATATGGGAAGCAGGCTCTAGAGTCTTGCACCCTTGGCACATAAGAGGCTTAGCTGAAAGGCAAGATCTCAGGTCTAGTTTAGTGCCATGACTCCAGGGACTGCCCTGCTGTTCTGGGAGAGCACCCTGTATCCCAGTGCAAAGAGCACCTAAGGAATGGAGGAGGAAAGTGATGATGAAGGATATCTGCACTGGGAAAACCTGGGAACAGTGCAGCCAAACTGAAACTCCAGCACTATTGGAAGAGAAAAGCCAGCCAATTAGCTAAGTGCTGAGAGACAAGGAGATTTTTTGGACATCCTGAGGACTTTTCCCTGGAGAGTTTACACATGTTATGCTACCGCTGGATGAAAGACAACTCCTGCATTGCTAGCAAACAACACAGTGGCATGGGCACAACAGACTGAAGGGGTTCTGTGAGCCTGGTGGCCTCCATATTGTGTTTAAGTGCTCTTTTTTGAGATAAGAGAAATACCTGGGAGAGACTTTGGATCTGTGCAGGCAGAGGGGCATTGCCAACACAAAGGCTAAAGCACAGAACCACAGCTTCTGTAGGAACTCAAGGCTGCTGGAATTGTACTGAAACTCAGCAAAGAACTAGGACACAGCTGGTCCTAGGATGCAGTTGCTTCTCTGCATGCTCAGAGGTTTCCCTTTAGATGTCCAGAGACAATCAGGAGTGGATGGCAGCAGTATAGACAGTATACAAATACATACCACCATACAAACCCATATATAGGGCATCTGGATTTATGATAGTGACTATAGCTACTGCATAACATTTTAAAATCAGTTGATAACTAATCTGCCAAGGTATTTCGCAGCCTTCATCATCTCTAAACAAAACTTTGCACTTGTTTAAGTGTATGATTTCCTATCTGTATTACTAAGACCCTAAACTGTCACATATCCTAATGATACACAACTACATCAGTATCAGTAAAATTGTATCTTCCTACTTTTATGTCCAGATGTCCCTAGTGCATCCATGCCTATCAGACATGTACACTCTCTCTGATGGGTGACTGCCCAGGCTTGCCTGTGGCTCTGCAGAGACACATGGAGCAGTGGAACAGTTCATCTCCAAAGTACTTGACAGGCATCAGTAGGTTAACAACTGCTCTTTGGGGATGATAGGGGGTTGAGAAAGATGGAGTTTCTCTGAATTTGTTTAATGCTCTCAAGGTCTCTCTGCCAGGACTGAGTGAGATATGACTAGAACTATGACTGTCAATAGCATCCTCACTTCAACAATGAGAGGATGCAACACCTTCAAAGCACTCGGAGAAGGGCCAGGAAGAGATCCTCTGGCAGCAGGGCTCTATCAAATCATATGGCACTAGAAGACATTGGGGTTTGTAATTCAGCCTCTCTAGAGATGGCTGATCTCTTGACCCTGGGAGGCCTTTCTGATCTTAGAATGGAAATTTTTCTCTCATTTATTAAGAGAGATATCTTTCTGGAAAACAGGTACAGATAATGGTGCTTCACAGCTTATGGAGAGTTCTTTACTACACTGGTCCATCTGTGGGACAATTGTCAGCTTCAGGACAAACCTTTACTGTCTTCTGGTAACAGCTTTTCATAAAACTCCTCGTGGATGAAAGACAGGTCCTTGCTGGCTGGTCATGAAGTTTGGAAACTACTTGTGTATAGATCTGATGTTACCTATCTTCACTGCGGTTAGACTTAAATGAGATTTTCAACAGAGACAAAGTAATTGCCTGTCTGTCCCCAAAAGTGAAAAGGAGAACTGTAGGCTGTAGTGGGAGTGGTAACAAGCTGCTCTTGGTGGATAAATCTTTAAGGGGAATTTAGCAGCCAGGCTGACAAATGTGATTTTGTGTAAGTGCTCTAATTATGGTTCACACTCCAGAGGGAGAGAAGCAATTGCAAAATTGGAATGAAATTGTTTATTTGTCCCTTTTGTTCTTGGAAGCAATTGCTTTTGAACCAGTCATATTTACTACAGATTTTTCATACTCAGCTTTTCATTACAAAGCCTGTGCTTTCAGTCTGTTTGCCCCATTCAGAAACGTAACTGTGTGGCCAGCCTTGCCACTTAACAGATTTCCAGTACACTAAACATAAATGTTACCTTTTTAAGGACATTGGGACTGGGCCACAGATGAAACACATTTCTTCGATGCTGAATAACATTACTTATCCTGAAAATTGCTTAGATATATATCTGGAGCCTGCTGTCTACAAAGTCAGTGTCAAAAATCCTTCCTTCAACAGGATGCAAACCAAGGTCTAATTTAATGCTGCTATGTCAAATTGTCACACTGGGCAGCAATAACACAAGCAGCTGCTTTGACAGTTCTACAGATTGCAGGCAGGATTGATCACTCCCACGAAAAATGAAATGTATCTCAAGGAATATCACTAACTCTCAATTCAACAAGTCACTTCATCTCAGTCTGATTTTAAAGCAGATGGAAAGCCCTATCAATCTGTCTATCTGAAAAAAGCATCTTCAAACTATTTCCTCTGAGCTGTAGTCTGTCAAGTGTGAACATTAAAGCTCACCAAATAAGACAAAGTCCTTATGCTAAAATCCTTAGAAAGGTTTTTTCTTTTCAATCTTTATCTTATTTTGGGTGCAGATGTTACTTGATAATTTTCAACCTTTTTTTCAAGTTAATGTCCACTTACACCTTCCATTTGGATATTCCAAGATAAATTAAAAACAACTAGGTGATGTCTTTGACAACTAATATAAGTTTTCATGTTTAATTTTCATGTTGAAGGGAAAAAGCTTTCTCACTTGCCAAATGTTATAATTTATCTTTGAAAGCATTAAAGATTATCAAGGAAAATTTTCCCACAGTCATTTAGAGAAGCTGCAGCTGGTTGATAGTAATCCTAGAGTAATAAATAAATAAATGAAACCCATTCATGAGAGGGTTATTTAGCTGGGTTATTAGCCATATCCATAGACAGTTTCACAGCACAATAGAGAAATGAAAATAAAAAGGATGAAGAAGTAAATGTGGATTTAAGCTGCAATAATCACTCTGAAATGAAACTGTATTGTTTATAAATGTAACACATTATTGTCCTCATCATGTCTAGTAGGCCATGTAAAACCAGGTTAGTTTCACACTGCTTTCTCTGTTGCTTTGTTATCCAGGTCTACCTCAACATGTGGAAATAAATAATTTCCTTCTGCTCAGCAAAGCACTGAGAGCCTTTGCTCAACACTGCTGTACCTCCCGGGTAGGTTACAACTGAGAGCCTGAAACATGTGATGGTGACTGCATTGAAAATTATAAACCAAGACCTCAGATCCAGGCTAGATCACCCATACTCACCCCAGACAGTGCTTTGTTCTGCCATAGAGGAAGGCATTTGGGAACCTGAGTTTCTCCACGGCAGAAACTTTTCTTTCATCTTAAAAAAGTAGGACTCTATCCTCAATACCACACTTACTCCGAACTCTCAAATGTATTCCTCAATAAAGGAACTGACATCTTTGCAAGAGTCAGGGTTTAATAGTAAAAAGCAGGCAAGGGCTTTAATATTTGACTCTTTATCCTTGGTGTCACTGCACACTCCTGTCTTTTCCATTACTCTGAAGAAAACAGAGTCCCTGCATGTAATAGCCAGTTCAGATGAAACTGCAGCCCTCACTTCACAAGTGCTTGGATGCATGGACATAATTTTAATGTACGGATCACAGCCTTTAGAATTACAGTATGAAAAATAGGATGAGAATTAAACCATTATCACTCATTTAAAATCACTGTCCATCTCCCTATAAATAAACAGTAGTAAGCAGTTTAAAACATTAATAAGTATCCCTTCTCTTTTTTTTTTTTAGAAGAGCCCATCTGTGCCATAGATATACCTTACACAGTTATTAAAAGATAAAACTGCACGCAGATGACAATTGGACTACCCAGTCCCTTGCAAAATAATATCAGTGATTCCAAACGGATACTCCATTTGTTACCCAAAAGAATTGCAGCAGGGTGCTTTGCCCAAAGCCCAGGGAAGTCAGCAGAGAGGTTTGCTTTGACTTCCACTGAGTTTAGATCACATCAGTGGTTAGCAGTTGACCCATCTGTTGGACTTCAGTCTGTGAGAAGCAGTGAGGGAGGCATGCAACAAATGACCTGAACACCATGGTGCACCACACTGTGGTACCCAGCTCATGTACATGCTCAACCACAGGAGGGGCATTACCACAACTGATAAAGACACACAAACGTGTCTGCACCACAAGAGAATGAGACAGAGGTCCAGGCTAGGGACCACCATGGCCAACATCACAAGCACTGCTGGAAATCTGAGACAGTCGTAGCAGAACATCATGAAAAGGGACACAAAATTTTGCCTAATGCAACAGTTTCAACACCGATTTCAGCACAGCAACTCATCACTCCTTAGAAATCAGGAACTAAAACATGAAATGCATTCTGCTCAGTAAGATCAAGCCTGTTCTCACAGCCTAATGCCCAGAGCTTGAATACACACAACAGAAAAAAAAGGCTCTCTCCAGCCTAGTTAGTCTGAATACATATCCAGATGTATGTATACTTGTATAAAAATATGTATACTCCCAGCCACAGCTGCTTTTCATTTAAATCATTCAGTTCCCAGAATCTCTGGATGCACCATGGTTCATAGGATGGGTGGAAAGCACCATCCATCTGCACCATTCAGCATCATCCCAAAATGCAATTCCAAGGACTCAGCCTTGGCCTGGATGACGGAGACTGCCTGCATGAAGTATGGTCTCAGAATATCTGCTTTTGAATACTAAATACTGAATACTGGCATAAAGGTACAGACGGTTACCAAGTACTCATTACAACAAAGGCAGGATCTTTGCTGTAGGCATTTAATAACAATATTTTAGGCAGTCAGTAGAGCTTTGCCAGGAAAACTTAAATGTCTTAGCTATTTAAACAGCTTTGACATTTTCCTGAATCTCTTTCCTGAACTTAGTCTCATAAATTCTGTGTAACTGGCGTGTTAAGATAGCAAAAATACTTCCCTGCATCCTGGGCAGATTCTTAGCACAGTTCTGCAGTTATCATCACAGACGGCGGCACTGTTGTTTCACCGCTAGGGCTGGGGATGTTGTTCATTTGCAATAATGAACGAGCAAGATGTGCAAAAATAACGCGACTCACTAATGAGACCCTATGAACACGAAACCAGCCTTGTTTAAATTGCACCCATACTGTACAGCCCATTATCCCAGAAATGCTGGGGCGGCCCCTGCAGCTGCTGAGGCAAAAGCAGAGCAGTGACCCCAACCCCCAAAAGGCTTTTCACAAATCATTCCCTCAAGGGATTTCTAAATTTCAGAAATCGCTCAGCCACTTAGAAGTCATGTGGTGCAGAGACATGGCATCTCTGGTTAGCCTTAGGTACTCTGAATATACAATAAAGTTCAACAAGGAGTACGGAATGTTATTTGAACATATGAATAAATGAATATATATGGCCCCCATAGGTGGGCCATACATGAGGTATGGACCAACTGGCAAAATAAAGAGGCTTCCTTTCTATTTCGATAAAGCATATGACCACGTTGTCCCATAAGTTTGTTGCACATATTCTCGTGCCTGTAAAGAAAGGGGGATCAGAAAACTATTGTACAATGGGAAGTAAAACCACAGATATGGTGGTGCATCACTATAGGGATTGAAACAGAGAGTATAAACTGATAAAAGAACCCGGTATCTTAGGCCTGATCAAGCAGAAACAGTGGGAGAGACAGACACAGATAAAGTCTCCCTGAGGTAGAAGTGACCAAGAAACATGTTGTGAAACTTAGTAATGATTACTAAGTAACTGATGTCATAAAGAATGTATAACCAATGAGAATTGTTACCAGAAATAGAACACTAAATAAGTGTCTTACAAGAAAAACCCTATGTAAACATCTTGTACGCTCAATAAATTTGGGCTACTGACCAGAACTCAGAATGTCCCTGTCTCTCAATCGCCGGTACATCACTACTAAAGGAACAAACTTTCCTGAGAATGCAATATCACAGCCAGTGTTGACAAGTGATGACGCGTCTCAAGCAACCCCAAGCTCATTTTCTGCCTTGCACTTTGGATGTCTCTCCCTGCAGCTACCTGCTGTTGCAGCCATCATACAGACCAGCCCTGGGCACTCCCGGCACAGGCTGGAAGGCTTCCTCCCACAGGACAATGCAGAGAGGGTGCTCCATGAAGCCAAGGCCAGTGACCTCCCGTCACTTGCAATTGTGAATTGCAGTTATTCTCTCAGGATCTAATCTGTATCCAACGCAGTTGGCTTGGGAAGAGGAGGCCACAGCTGCCAGGAGCCTTTCCTCGCCCCCCAGCCTAGCGCTTCCTGGATGCAGCTGAGGAACTGTCTTAAATGTGCTTAGCAAAACACAAGTGGGTGCATTTTTATAGATTGCATATATCAGCCATTCAAATGATTTTTAACAGGAAAAATTAAAATGCAACCTTACCAAGCAAAAAATTAAGACCTGCACATCTTTTGAGCTGTTTATTTTATCCGTGTTTTGAAAAGTGCTGATGGCAGATTGTAACACGGCACAAACGTAGTGCAGTTTAAGGGTGTTTGACAATTCATCAAGAGAAATTAAGTGTAAAGCTGCATGGCACTGGCTGAATATGTTTAATAGATTAGGAATGAAACAAGCACTCTGTTAATGAGGAAGATCTAGCCAAAGCTTACATCACTGTGTACTCAGAAGGCTTGAAGGATCAATAATGTAAATATTAAAAAGGAGAGCTAATGCATGAACATTTTCTACAAGAAAAATAACCTAAACTTTAAAGACAAAAGGCCTGCTTTAAAAGCATGTCCTCTTAAACACATTTAAGATATTACAGGGGAAATATTTTACTGGGATTTATAAAGGTTTGCATGCTGTCATGTTACCTGTATGATAAAAATCATATTCAAATACTGAAGCACAGCAGTCATCAAAACATTTTCACATGTTACTTCAAACAAAGTAGAGTCCTTGGCACTTGTTGTCATAACTTGGCCAGCATTTATATTAAATAAAGAACTGATAGTATTCATGTGGTGAGTCTTCATAATATACTAGCTTTTCCACAGTGAGTCTCTCAGGCTCTTCTGGTAAGCTCCTCCATTCCTATATTCATGCTTATCAAAGAAAGGATGTGATCAGCCATCTCAGCAGAATGCTCAGGTCCAGCTCAGGACCCCCCAGCTCAGGCCTCCTGAATTCCATCTTGCAAAATTCACATACCCCTGAAGAACTGACTGGTCTGTAGAAAGCCAAAGTATTGCAAAAAAGTTTTGGGCTGGTTTTGTGCTGCATTAGAAGCTGAAGCCTTTTAAAAACATTATTTTAAAATCCCCCGTCTGACTCCATTTAAAAAACCTCTTACAGAAAAACATATCAAAATATTGGTCAAACCATAAGAATAAAGTATTTTTGCAAGAATGTATGTTTATTCCTATCTATTTAGAGATGGGAAATTTACAGCAGCACTCACATACTTTTCAATTGTGACTAATTAAAATAAGTATAGCATTCTTCATTTAGCCATCCAAATAAAATGGTTAATTTCCAGGGGCAGTGAGTATTTACAGCTTCTATGTATATCCTAACTATAGTACACAGTTTAGTTCCTTGAGCTGAGCTTTGTAAACAAATATAAGCCAAACTGACACCTTGAGGATCAGCAGGAGCTCCAATTAATGGGAGACCCACTGCTGCTAAAAATTGCCATAGCTACTTTGAATTCAAAGAGGTTCTGACAGTTTACACCAACTAAAGGTCTGATGAGTAGTTTAAGATATTTATATAGATTGAAAGCTGTTTTGCAGCAAGATACTCCAATTACAGTATGCAAACACTTCTTGGCACAAGCAATTAAATATATATTTTGCCTGTGTAAAAACAACAGCAGTTGACCTGGGGTTGCAACTCAGCTTGTTTCTCTGTTTTATACAAAGCTTTGCTGTAAACAAAAAAGACATAAAATTGTCCCTTGGAGAAAGTGTTCAGTACACAGTCATTAGCAGCAGCAGAAATACTAGTTTCTCCCAACTCTGAGCTATTTTAATTTTTGCTAATAACTACCTAATCCTGTTCTCATTGAGCAGTGCTTTTGCCTTTTTTTTTTTTTTTTTTTAATACAATTATTTTGCTGGTTCCAGCATAAGCAGGATTGTATGAATAGGCTGCTGCAGTCAGAATTCATGTTTTAAAGGGTTAGAATCATAGAGTCATAGAATGGTTTGGGTTGGAAGGGACCTTAAAAATTACCTAGTTCCAACACCCCTGCCATGGCCAGGGACATCTTCCACTAGACTAGGTTGCTCAAAGCCCCATCCAACCCAGCCTTGAACACTTCCAGAAATGTGGTATCTACAACAATGCTGTGTAACCTGTGCCAGTGTGTCTCACCACCCTCAGCAAATCCCTCACTTGAGTGGTATTTTTCAAAAGTGTTGGAGCACCAGTGCAATACTGTCTCCACACTGCAGGAATCACTCTCAGGATAAGCTCAGCCCACTGCCAAGCGCCTCAAAACTCTCTTTCATCTCAGTAACATTAGTAACCCTGAGCCATTTATGGTTTTTATGCAGTTGAAATTGCTGAAAGAATTTACTGTAATATTTTTAAAATTGAAATATGTAAAGTGAGCATATTTAAGTATATCTCTCTCCCCCCAATACATAATGCTTTCAGATGGGGCAACATTCACCTCTGGCATGGCTGACAGAAAGCCTTTTGCTTTTTATGCCTTAGGTGAAGGTGACATCAACTCAAGTTTCCTTGCATCAATATGTTTGGATACTGTTTCACCTACCTCTCCAGTAACTCCTAAGTCTAGAGTCCCCCAACTGATAGAAAATGACAGAATTGCCACAGACAGGTGGAGGTTTCATGGCAAAGCCCAGCATGTGGTTCAGTGCCAGGCAGAGGTTCCATCTGTGTTGGATAAGCACCGCTGAAAGTCAGGGAGTAGCAGCTTGAGGTGAGGGTCACAGCAGTGAGGATCTACTATACCTCATGCTGTCCCTCTCCTCTCCTACTTAAGACTGCATTAGTGCAAGCCTCTTGCAATGCCATTATGTTTTGATGCCCAGGCATATGTAAAAACTCCATAGGTCTCCCCAAGAAAAAGCCAAATGCTGCAGTTTACTGCCTGCACAACTAAACTTACTGTTTTTTCAAATGGATGATTCAATAGGACTGAAAACAATATTCACCATTACTGATCTTGGCCAGAAGATTTAATTTTTCCTTTACATAATATCTTAATCATATTTGTAATTTTAAATTTATGCTTCTGAATGCCACAAAGGGACTATTTTCACCCAGAATGTGGCTGGGAAAACGTATCTCTTTTGGATGCAATTCAGTGCTTATTGCATAGAAATATGGTGTGGTTCCTTGTAACTTAGAAAGCTGTTCCTTCTTTACATCCACCTCAATCCATTTGATATCACTGATGGATTACTAGGCAGCCTATTAAGGTCACTGACTCTGGCTACCTTATGCAGAGGAAGCTTTCAGTAAATCAAAATCTTCCAGAACAAAGCAGGTGGCAGCTGTTTCAGCAGCTTCTAATTTTTCATTCCATTCAACATGTCCCAGCAGAGGCAGAAATATTGTACCTTTGACTGAGCATTTCACAGCTTTCCTCTGCAGGGAGACCCAGTCTTAGGTTGAATCACCCATCCCAGAAGAATTGTTACTGTGACATCCAAAAGTAGTCCAAACTTATTGCTGAATCTCACTACAAATCATGGAAAATAAAATATTCTGCTGGGCTAACTGCAAATATTAGGTTTTCTGGTTCCTAACCAGCCCCATATCTCAACGTGCTATATAAATGTATGTTCTAATTAGTGGGTAGCATAATAACAAACCAAGATTTTAATGCAGTATTGAACATATCTGGAATTTTTGCAGATTTGGTTCAAATCTGGCAATATTTGAAAAGATTTCACTCTCAGACTTCTCCAATTTTTCATTAATGTAAGGCTGAACACACCATTTATGAACATACAATAATGGGTGAGAGGGGCTACATCTGAAATGGTCTTTGCCTGTTTTCTACTCCTTATGATAGGTTGCTGTATTTTCCTTCTTGCAAGCATCAGGATCTCACAAGAGCACCTGATTAGTGTAAGATGTCTTTAAGACTCAGAAATGGCAGAAAAACATCAGCAGTCACAATGGAGTGACTTCTACAAGTAGAAGTGCTCAACTGAGAATCTCTGCATGCCCTTTTCATAAACTACCTCACTGTCATCTTATGATTCTCCATGAAAAATGATAGAAGTCCTCTATCTTAGACGATATTACTGAGATGTCCTCAGAGATGTCCTCAGAGAAGAGTCATACAAAAGGAGTTGCATTTAGCCACTTTCAGGGTGACAGATACAGGTATCTGTGGCAAGAACTGCAGTGAAAGAAAAAAACCTAACTTCTGCCATCTTCCTAGCAGCTTCATTTGGGGAAAAAAAAATACTACCGCTGTTGTCAGGAATTCACGGAGGAGCCACATTCAGTTGAATTCATAAAAAAGAAGCACAGCCAGCAGGTCAAAGGAGGTGATTCTGCCCTTCTATGCCACTCCTGTGACTACCTCAATCCAGCTTTGGGGACCCCAGCCCAGGAAGGACAGGGCCCTGCTGGAGTGGGTCCAGAAGGGAGGCGGAAAATGATCACATGGATGGAGCAGCCCTCCCATCAGAACTGACTGAGAGAGTTGGAGTTGTTCAGCTCGAAGAAAACTGGGCTCCAGGGAGACCTAATTAAGGCTTTTCAATACTTAAAGGGGGAGTAATAAGAAAGATGGGAACAAAGCTTTTTAGTGGGCCTGCTAAAACAAAACAAGTAGCATTGGTTTTCAACTAAAGGAAGGCAGATTTAGACTAAAAGAAGGTAGACTTAGACTAGGCATAAGGAATAAATTTCGTAGAATAAGGATGGTAAAACAGTAGAACAGGTTGTCCAGAGAGGTGTCTCATTCCTGGAAACATTCCAGGTCAGGCTGGACTGAGCTCTGAGCAACCTGCTCAGTCTCTGCACATTGCAGAAGGGTTGGACTAGATGACCCTTAAAGGTCCTTTCACACCCAAGCTATTCAGTGATTCTGTGATTCTGTGGTTCTATCTATGTCTATATCTTTATTTTAGGAAGAAGCCTATGCTTGCTCTGTTTCTAAGGTACTGTTTCTAACCTTTTGCTTGTCTGGTTACACCTTTCAGCCACCAAGCCCTGAAAGTCTCACCTTAATGAAGTATGAAATGACTGCAAAGCCAAATACCATCAGTGTTCTGTACACAACTAGAAGTGCTGCAATACAAGCAAGCTCTTCAATACTTTTTCCTAGTAAGAATAGCTTACTCCGCATGGGAAAGCTTTAGGGCAAAACTGCTGTTTGCTTCTGAGGGAATTCATCCACTGACATCAATGTCCATGAAGTTATTAACAAAACACGGCCACTATGCCATAAGCTATTGGCAGCACAGAAATCAGGATGGATTCTTGACTTTCATGGCTGCCAGAAACAGATCACTAATTCATGAGATTTGTACAGCTGATACACTTTTGGCAGATCTAAACTTAGACTGAGAAGATGCATGAGGGATTTCTGCAACATTACATTCATGCTTCTTTGCGCCTCCATACTGATGGTTTTCATAAAGGCAATAAATGGAAAGATTTCAGGTAAGATAAGTTTTCTTAAGCTTATGATGCAAGCACTTTGAAGTTCATTACTTTAATTAGAAGCAGAGACTGAAAGAAAAAAACGGGAGCTATTTCCCAGGTGGGAACTGGAGCTGCAACTGNAAGCAGAGACTGAAAGAAAAAAACAGGGGAGCTATTTCCCATTGCAACTACAATGCAAACAATAAGAACACTGCATAACTTGCGCCCTAGTGGAATGCTGGCTTGTGTTTTGCCTAATGGCAGATCAATACCATACAAATGAAGCAATTACAGCTGTGCCATATAAAGCCTTATTTGGTCAGTAGCCAAAATGGGGATTAGCTGGAAGAGTTCCTAGGACTTTCTGCCTGAATATTATTGCAGAAGTTAATGAGGAATATCTGATATGCTTAGACAAACATAAACAGTGCCAGCAACCAGATGAGATGGTTGGTCCAACAGCCAGTGTGCTGATAATTAAAATGACCTGAAGCCAGCTGAACATCAGCCCAAGATCAGGTGAAATGATCACAAGGGCAATCCAATCCCTCTGGCAACCAGCTATATGAAGTCACCATTGATACAGCCATGTACACAGCACCAAACTCTCCACCTTCCACTTAGGTATGGAGCACCTTCACTTTTGCCCAGCTCTGTGTCCCTGTATTGCCACATGTGGTGGTGAAGGAAAGGCCACAGTCAGCTCAATACAGTGGTTCTGCCAGGACTTTACTGTGTCCCACTCATTCTCACCCATTCTACCACCTGGTCTAGTAGAAGGTGTCCCTGCCCCTGGCAGGGGGTTGAAAACAGATGATATTTAAGGTCCCTTCCAACCCAAACCACTCTGTGAAATGCAAATATAGCAACTCTCAGACCAATCAGACCAAGCACAATCACATCAATATGGTAACACATACTTGTAGTGTTTCATATACAAGCAGCCAGGTTACAGAGACTAAAAGTACTAAAAGTACTAATAGATCTCCACAGTGAATATGGAGATACAAATTAAATAATTACTGTTGTCCTGAACACATGCCCATGCGCCAATTTTGATTAAAAAAGCCATATGGAGCAGGGTCCACTGGTGATGGAGATTTCTGCCATTGCTTTTTAAATGGAACACAAAACGTGGTCATAGACCACAGACTGTTTCAGAAACCATTAGTCCAACTTAAAATTTCCCGATTGTTTTCTCTCCAGAACAGTTTTTTTTTACCAAAGACACTGAGAAATCTATCACCGTGTTTATCATCTCCATGGATTTGAAATAATCATACATCTGGACTGGGGACAGGCTTCAAAAGTTACAGCACAATAAACACTATGCTATTAATCTCCACTATTCCTCTGAGGCTGATGGACAATTGTCATTACCCTCAATTAGCAAAGGTGAATCTGAAGTAAGAAGGTGCACTGATCTCCTGCAAGACTCCCAGGAAATCTGGGCAGGGTCCATAACTAAGCTCACCAGCGTGACATCAGGAAACCAAATTGCATTGCTTGTCAGAAATCTCAGTATCTTTTCAGGCAACCATTCATAGTGAATTTATCCTTCTGGTCTCCCAGAGACAGACTAAGCTTACACTTCTGTGTGTATTTCCTCAGTTTGGTCTTTAACCACAACATACTCCTCATTTTTTTTCTGCCAAAAGTGTGAGACAGCCAACCAGAGTGGCCCAACTCCCCTAACAAACTCTTCCACATTTTGACCCACACAGGAGTTTCAAAAAAGTCCATGCTTTCAATCACTCAGCAGGTGTATAAAGCTGCTTATACACTGCTGGAAGTTAACTGGTTCTTTTTCCCAGGCAAAGAAGAGGTATGGAGCACTGTCACGTACTTCACTGACTGCAGGTTCGTTCACTCTATTTTGCTTTTCCAGCAAGAAAATTTTATTCAGATGAGAGTGATCTGCTTAACATTAAATTCACAGAAATTGCAACTAAAGCCTAGTGTTCAGGAGAAGACCTTCTACCATGCAGGAAACATAAACATCATTTTCCATAAACTACTACAACTTTCCAAATACTCCTGCAGCTCCAGGAGATTCAATGTGATGGCTGAAGATATCCTTACCATAGCTGTAATTTTCAAAAAAGGATCATAGCACAGTGCAGTCTGGAAAGTGCCTAAGGAGTTGTCTGGTCCAACCTCCTGCTCATACAAGGGTCAGTCCTGGGGTCACATCACACTGCTCAGGGCTTCAACCATTCATGTTCTGTAAACTTCCAAGGATAAAGCCTGCACAGCCTCTCTGAGCATCTTGTCACTGTCAGACTGCCCTCAGGCAGTCAGGGGAAATAGTTCCTCCCTACATCCAGTCTGAACTTCTCCCATTTCATTTTATGTTCATTGTCACTGACCCTCCTGCCCTACACTGCTGTGAAGGGTCTGGCTCATCTCCTTGAAGACCCCTCCCATAGGCACTCTGGGCTCCTCCTAGGATGCCCCAAAACCATCTCTGCTCCCGGCTAAACAAGTCCAGCTCTCCCAGACTCTCCTCACTAGATGAAGTCCATATACAGCTCCATCTTGATCATCTTCCATTAAATAGGCTCAATTTACTGATGTTTTTCTTAAATGAGGAGGCCAAAAAAACTGATGTCATGTTCTAGATGCAGTCTGAATGTTTGCAATTATTTTATCTGATGCAACAGTATCTTCTCTTGTGGCCTACAAATTGAATGAACTAAAAGCACTCTAATTGGAAACTGCTTTGGATAATTGCCCACTATCTAAAAGAGATGCCAAAAATAGCAGTCTGCTTATTTAACTGTGACAGGAAAAAAAGTCCTAAATCCTCAAGAAACTGTGATGACTTTCTGTTCACTTTCAACTACACTTTCATAGACTGAGTTTGCATTAAACTGAAAAGTCAGAACTGTCAAGTGTTCATGTGGTTTTAAACCAAAAAAAATTTTATCAGCAGCTATAGAATATAATCAAAATAGTATCATATACTGATTAAAACCTGAGGAGCTGGATCTTAGTAAATATAGAGCATCTGAATGCGGGTTGGTCCCCTAGTCTTGGACAGAGGACATTTTCTTTTTATTTAAAACCAATAAAGAAATCAGCATCCTCCCTGTCTCTTAATGTTTTGTGTTGCAAGAGGAAAAGGCTCTTGTGGAGAACTTAAAATTCAAAATTTTTGTTGAAAATGTAAAAATGTGAAGAATTGCCTAGTAATGTTGACATTAGGTGCATGAAATATAGACAATTTGGGTTTTCTAGAAAAAGCGGAGATTTTCTGTAGGAAATAACTAGATCCCATGAATTTTTCTGTAGGCTTAATAGTTTTAAGATCCAAAATAAACATAGCATAAAATGTGCAAAATCAGGTGTCTGCATCCATACCAAAGAATCCAAAGATCTAATTCTACATATAAAAGCCTCTTAAAGGCATAGTTACAAATCTGGGCCACACTAAATGGAGCCATATCAGCAACAGATTGGAAAGAGCCTGATGTGTAGTTATGTTCAGAGAAAGCTGTACATATTCTGGAAGTAACAGATGGGCTGCCAGATGTTGGGGCTGCTCTCACCTGCAGGCCTCATTCATCCCTGCTGCTAGTAATGGAAGATCTGGAAGCTAGCAAGGGATCTGGATCTTCCTGCACAGAGATGCTATTTCTGACCAAGAGTTGAGAAAAAAAAAACAAACTAAAAAAGCTCTATTTTTCTGTGCTGGAGACAGATTGTTATTTTCATGTGTTCTTTTAGAGTAGAAAGAAGTTCCTGAAGTGTAACAATAAAATAGGTCTCTGTATCAGGTCAGGCATGGATCACTTTTATGCAGTTGATTTATGGCTTTAAAAAACTGCAGGGAAAATTTTAGTCAAACTTAGACTACAGAAAACTGTCAATCCTGCCAAAAACTGTTAAAAGAGAGTCACAACAGCATTGTTTAGCATAATGTGATTTGATAAAAGATAGAGTTAAATAGGAGCTAAATCCTTTTTCAGGCTTGATTTAAGCTCTCACTCAGTGACTTGGTTGAAATAGGAAGCAGAGGAAGGAAAACAGAAAACAGGAGTAAGGCATTAAGTTATAAAAGTACAGACATTTGAGCTAAGGATAGCTAGAGATAGTTGAGAAAAAGAGCACTAGTTTTCATTCTACCTCCTACCACACATAAAGCAGACCAGTTAAGAGGAAAAAATATTGATCAACCACAAGTCACCATTTTATCAAACAATATTTTAAACTTTTACTGTTCAGTGAGATACATATATGGCCATTTTTATTTGGAACCTGAGCTCCTTGGGAACATTCTGTTGATGGAAAAGAGCTGCATCTTAGAGCTGTTGTGTCAAGATGCACAGTAGCTTAAATTATACATTAAAACTTTTGAATCTTGTTTTGTGCTGTCAACACTTTTCCACTTTTCATGCTGGGATGTTCAGTCCATAATGCCTACTCTGTCACACTTTGTGCCAGTCTGAGATACTGTTCTCGGTTCAAAGAAATCACAAGGAAGAAAACAAACTTTTGGTTGGGGATTTCTCACAAGAATCAAGGCTGCACAAAGACTAAATGGCCATTTTATGTCTCTTGGAGTCTATCTAGTACTTACTGTCAATTGGAAGCGGGCAGTTTTGCAACTACCACACAGATTAATCCCAAATTGCTTTTCAGGTGCTATTTGTTCCCCAAATGTCATTTCCACAGAGAGGCATTGTTACAAGCTGCTGAGATGCCTTTCAGCAGCCTGCTCCCTTGCTTTAGGCTACCTACAATTTACCTGAACAATTATTATCTTAGTGGGATAGCCCTTTTAGCTGTCGGGAACTGTACCATCAACTTCAAAGGGCAGTTCCTGGGACTTGACACCTAAACAGCCAGAGAGTTGTAATAAAAAGAAAAGAGAGAAATAATAACGAGCAGCATTGTTAAAATATAAAGGGCTGCATCTTGCCCTCTGCTGAGATGCTTTACAAGGGATTGGGGAAATGGCAGGGAAAAGGGCAGGAGAAAATTACTTCTGAAGAGCCAAGAAGCAGCGTTTATTTCTCAGGGGATCTATATACTGGAAACAACCATAACCTTTTGTATCCCACTGGCATACAGCAGGGATTAATGCTTATCAAAGGTTTGTAGAAGTCCAGGAAATCAGTAAGACGTGTGCACAGCAATGGTATCAGTATTTTTGAGACATTATGGCCTTTGCTGATAGTCTGAGGCAAGTTCATTGGTTATACTTAAATATATGCCCCTTTTTACCTGTCAGAGAATTCAACAGTCTGACAAATTTCATTTGGACAGATTTGTTATTGTGAAGTTCCTATCCTGTTTGCATGCAAACAATTCTGAAACAGACAAGTAAGAAAAGAACTCTGATCTTTTTGCTATCTTGATTTCTTTCTGATTGTAAAGAACAAGCCTGTTATTGAACTTTTCCTGGTGCTGACTACCTCAGACTGGCTCAATGCTTCTGTAGGACAGTAAAGAAATTTTTAGTAATCACTAAATATCAGAATGAGAAATCTCTTGTATAAACAGCGTATTTTTTTTTTAAGAAGCCTCATTGTGCTTTTAAGTCATTACTAAAGCCGAACATACAGAATGGTAGTTTGAGCTTTTACACTGATTATACTGCTAATTTAAGAATACCTATTGCCCCTGAAATGCTTAGATTAAAAAAATCCCAACACTTTCTATGCAATAGTTTTACTGCTGTTTCCATGCTCTTTTCTTTCACTTCTGCTCAGAAACACTTCATTTCACAACATTTCTCACTAAAATCCTAAGACCTCCCTTGGAGTAAGGAGCAGGATGATACTAGCAGAGAGGTACCAGAACCTGACAGTGTGACCAAAATGAGAGCTTCTTGGAAGAGCTTTGCCTTCCATCAGTTGCTTCTACTGTCTTTTGTAGTGCAGGAAAACAGAAATGGCAGCAGAACAAATTTCTGTGACTTTTGCTTTCTCCTCCAAACCACAGAGAGCTTTGTTCAATTATGAATTATCCCTGAAGTCTGAGAGTGAAAACATTCTGCTTGTGGCAATGAAGAAACAGGCTCTGTGAGGCAAGGCAGGTCAGAGATGGCCCTTTGAAGTACTTGAAAGATATAGTGATTTTTCCACCCTCTCCAGGTCAGAGAAAATTCAGCAAGTGCAGCATCATGGACACTAATGAGTAGTTTTCTTTCAAAGACACAAGTATCAGAAATTATCTCAATAGCAAGGATCTTCACTGCAATTTGGTTACTTAAATCAGAATTATCACAATTTCCTTCCTCTATAACTGAAGAAATTGCAAGAATAGGCAAAACTCTTTGAAGTACAAGATTTTGCCTCAATACATTTGCTTGTACATCTTGCAATGGATCTTATTAGTCATCATCAAATTTTTCCCTTTTTTTCCTGCACTATTTTTGCACAGGGAAGACCCTTATCTTGATTGAAACTTATGAAATGAATCCAACAGTCATCACTGGGGAACAGAGCAAGACGGTACTCTAATCTCTGTTCTAAAAGCTTTATATTTACTTTTCAAATAGATACTCTGTTTTTAGACAGAAATAATCCAGATAACCCAAATTAAGTATGCCTCCCAGGCTCAGCTGAATTAACAACTTGCTAACATTTACTGTCACATTCTCTTCACTGATCTTCTTTTGACCCCTGACTTTCATACTCTTTCCTAAGCAGTGGCCCATTCTCTTCCTTTCTACCTAGTAAGTGTTATTTTCAGTTGATAGAAAACCTAACAAGCTCTGAAGGATCTGACCTGCTTGAGAAATATCTCAGCTATAAGTTTTGACACTGAATGGTAATGAGGTGGTAATTCAAGCCTTGTTATGCCTACAGTGAAGGGAAAAATATTATGCAAAGTCATACAGTATGATCTACACCATCAATCAAACAGGATAATGTTTACATATGCATAAAATGTTACAGATCACATTCTAGTTTTCATATAATTTGGTGTCACAGAAAGAAATGACCTTGGAAAATCTTGGTAAGCTGACTAAAATCCTGTTCTTTTAAATTTCAACAGACCACCCCATAACTATGCTGGGGTTTTTGCTTTCTCCAGTGGTCCTTGCTTCTAAAGTGTAGAGGTCAAACTCAGTATTTTCACATCACTCGTTTTAATTGTCAAACCTCAATTATTCACCAGTTCTCTCTATATTTTCTCTACATCGTATATAAATAACGTAATTTTCTAGGTCCTATGGTGCTTTGCTAAAATGACTCCGTGAATAACACACTGATTAAGAGCAATATCAGACATTCTGGCAGGAGAAGAGAAATGTGAAAAAAATCAAACCTGCTTCCTCTGTGCCTCTCCTCACTGTGATGGTTGCTTGTTTTCAGAATGGTCTAGGGAGGCCTTTACGTACCAGTATTGCCAGCCAGAAGACAGCTAACCAGCAAGAGAAATACCCATTCTTCTCTCTGAAGTGCCAGAACTTGCTCAGAAGCACA
Source organism: Sterrhoptilus dennistouni (assembly GCA_013397095.1). Lineage (NCBI taxonomy): Eukaryota > Metazoa > Chordata > Aves > Passeriformes > Zosteropidae > Sterrhoptilus > Sterrhoptilus dennistouni. The sequence continues at coordinate 184,386 of VWZU01009054.1, read as the reverse complement.
AGGGCCGCAGATGTTATCAGGATGACCCAACCATACATTACCTTTACCTATTTCTGTACCTTTTTAGAAATAGGAACATGCCATTGAGTGAAGAATGCAGCCCAGATGCACAGAAACACCAAGACAGAATAGTTACATCAACAATAATGGTTAAAAAAAAATAAATCTCTAAAGACCTTTGAAAACTGAAAAATATAGGGTACACTGAAGAGTGGTCCAGGGAAATGCTTCCTTTATGATACAACATACCTTGTAGAAGGAAGCTTTCTCTGATGGGAAAAGTCTATTTTTCTAAAGATTCATGGATTTCTCCAGTACAAAACCATTGAAAAACAATAGTGGAACAAGTCCTCTGTAGTAAACAAATGTTGACACTGTAAAAAAATTGGGTGGCCAGCTCAAACATTTTTCCTAGTTCTTTTTTTACTCAGAGGAAGTCTGTGAATATCATACCTATCCTACACACAAATCCAATCTTATAGAAAGCATAAGAGCATGCAAGACATTTGGGGAAAAATGTTTTTACCTGTCCTTACAGTTGACTACTGCATAATGACTGTGATGGTTTTCCTACAGAGCTTGGTGTGAATTACCAGCTTACTGACCTACAAATCAGAATAATATATTAAGTTCACAATAAACAGCTTTGGCAGTGAATGATGAGCTGGGTATTCCTTCCACAATAAGTGTCCAAAAACACTGAGGACAACTTTTAATAAAAAAGTTTAATAGTCCCACTGGAAGAAACTATACTATCATATTGTTATTGTCAGTTGATGAAAAAAAGAAAAGGAAATATCACTTACCAAAAAAACCCCAAAAAACCAAAAAGGGGGAATATTCCATTCTATGTAAAATCTGCCAAAATTTTGTATGAATAAGCATGCATTACTAAAATAAGTTTTCCTCCAACACTAGATTTCTAAGGAACCATACTAGATATATCTGTGAAAAGGTAACATTGACACCTGCAGTACCACACCAAAACGAAGCAATGAAAGAACGGCAATTTTAGAGATGCACCTCGGGAGAAAAAAGAGAATATGAAGTCACTGAGATCAAGACGGTAGATTATAGAGCCCATGTACACAAAGACTCCCTTCATAACAGATCTTTATCTTATTCCCACAGTTTCATTTTTCTTCAAGGAAAAGTTCCTTCCACCACAGACTCTCACTTCAAGAGTAAATCTCTTTCAGGTATTGCACATTATATTATATGAAACAGGAGAATCCATACACTGTTGACAGGGCACCATTTCAATGCCCTTTGCACCCCAAGCAATCTGCAGGGCACTCCTCCCTTGCACGGGATGGAAACTAAAGTCTCTACCTTCGTGTATGTTGCACTTTTGGCTAGAATGACCAGAAAGTTACATGTGCAACACTAGCACCACTGACGCACCACCCACACTGCACACCTTACATTAAACACAGTAAAGAACGGAAAAAGCATAGAGTCAGTTCATGTCACCAGATGTCACACTGCCAAAAACCAGCAGATGTCACCAGGTGGACCTTTCTGCCTTCCTCTCCAGAACACAAAGAATTCTTCCAAAATTCAAACTGAGTTAATCCTTTACTACATAAAAAGAATAGAGACTTGAATAATGGAACATAGAATCCCAGGTTAACATATATATATATATATAAACCTTTACTGTAATTCCAATAGCAGGAACTTATTAGAGATCTGTATTTCATGAGGTTGGTGAACAAATATCACCAATCTCTAAAACACAGTTTTACAAAACAAAACTTTTCTGTTATTTGTCTAAATCTAATCCTGCCATTCTTATCTGCCTGGCTCGAAGTGTCTCACCAGACACTTATGACCTTGCAGGTTTCACTTATCCATACTCCATACTTTAGGCTACAGGACAGGACAAATGTCCTTAGTTAAAACAGCGAGAGAAAAAAAGATAACTCCTCATTTTTTAGCCCAACCTGTCATTCCCCTTTACATAAAATAGCTTCAAGGTACAAAAAGACGAAAAACTTCTGGTGTACCTTTGAGAAAATATTGTCCTTAACTCCTTTTTCATTACCTCTTAAAGTAATTATTTCATGTTCATGAAGAACTCTTTCATGTTCATGTTCATGAAGAACTCTTTCATGTTCTTCACTATACAAACTTGTTTATGATGCCTACATATCTAAAACAGAAAAGCAGACGCATGCAAGGCACAGGACTTGAGTAGTACAAGATCTCCAGGTGTTGCCCTCTGGAAACACAGTTACTGCAAGTGGCAAGGCAGATGACCCGGGGGTGATCCACAACGGCCAGAAGTCTGGCCACATCGTCTAATGACAACACTTTCACAAAGGCAGGTCTTGCTAAGCAGACAAGCAGCACTCTCTTAACCACCTTTGAAAGCACCACCTTTGAAGAAAAAACCTCATTAATTCACACTGAGTACTGCACAGTGGCTTTGGAAGGATACCTACCGTTGTAGGAGGAGGAAACAGTAAGAACAGTAAGTTGGGTAGTGCATGAGAGAAACTCAATCTTTGTTGTGATGAGAGCCTTTGCCCTCAATCCCACATTCCTTCTGAAACACGTCAGTCTTTTACAACATCAAATAGAAATGAATATCACTGAAAAGGAAGGAAGGAAGGAGACACACATGATATGTGATGTGGTACTGCCCACTGGGCATAAAAGAAACACACATCAGGCATCTCCCATTCTCCTCCATTCAATGATATGCATTAATTGTAATACTGCACCAGCACTGAGAATAAATCATTCCAATTAGGCAATAGGTACTGGTTGAACACTGCAGGAGTGTAGCATGAAACCCAACAAAGAAGAGTTTTGAATTAAAATCCACTACTCTGCTCATGTGTACATTCATGAGCAACAGAGAGACCAGTCCTTGGATCTCTCTGACAGGTGGATTTCATCTGCATGAACCAAGTGATGAGCATGTGCTCTATAATGAACATGAGTCTGGTGATGTGATGGCTGGGAACCATCCCTAACCCTGTGCTACAGGAAGAACCACTTTCTGTCAGTTAGGTGTGTGAAAATATACGGTCTGGTTCTCCATACACTCACATCAATTTTATTCAGATGCTACTATATTTTCAGGGAAAAAACCTCCTGATGAATATCATTGTAAGTAGGAGAAGGATTAAGACTAAAATACTTCTAATGAGATAGGTGTTCAAACAGTTTAGTGAATTATTTGATTTGCATAAATTACTTGGAAAAAATGTTATTTTTCCCTAGTCCTGAAAAGACCAAAGACAGCATTTGAATGTTTAACTTTTATATGCTCCTTGCAATTATTTGTGAACTACATCAAGTAATTTGTGGTCTACATATAACTCAAATAGGAAATTATGATTATTAATTAAAACAGAATTTACAACTCCCATAGCAAATTATGTCTTTTGACTAATTTATGTAATGAGCTTGTTAGCCTGCCCTCCATGGATTTTAAACTGCATGTTCAATATTTGTAATTATCTGTGCAGATAGCAGTTACATAAGTTATCTGATCAGTGACAGAAACACTACTATGTAGGATGCAGTCAAAATAGCAAAAGCAGCACATTCCAAATCTTAAAAAATTCAGAAAATACTGAAACATGCAGTTAAAATTTACAGCTGACTCTTTTCTGGTCAAAACACAGGGGGAGGAAGCTTTTCTCCTCTTCTGTAAGTGCTACTCTCTATAGATATACATGAAAGAGGTGGTATGAATGTGAGGTGTTGCTTGTTCTTTATTTTTATCCAGAACATTAAGTGTGTTGCTTAATGTTTTTTAGTAGGTAAGCAGCACTGATGGTTTGTCACTGGGGCTGGAGAGGGAATGGGGTGCAGCAGGAGAACAAGCAGCTTAGCACATGTGAAAGAAAGACTCAGGAAAGGCATGGACATGGACAGCCAGTCGAGACAGCTTGAAAGAAGATTTGGTCCAATTTTCAAGTCTGGTAGGATTTCCCCTATTCTACTTTTTGAAACATATTTGAAGGCAGAATCTGAAAAACATGGTTTTTATCACATCACCTTAATGATAGCTGCTGATCCCCAGTTAGATGAATATATGGCCTCAATGAAATGTCTGGGAGCTTGGTCTTTAGCAGGGATGGAACCAGGATTTCACACTGGATCCTTACAATCATGGTTGTGCTCTCTCTCTCTGCTCTTATTAGTCTTGCTAGGCTCTCTTACTTCTAACTGCTTTTTGTCTCATCCCCATTACTCCTAGGTATTTTTGTCTAGCCAACTGAACAAACTTGAAATAAGCCCAAATTCGACACAAATCAACTTCCACAGGCAATCAGTGCTCACTATAGCAGCCTGTCTCGTGTTGGTATTGAATACTCTGCAGAAAAAAGGGAAAGGAACTAAAGAACACCATAAAGCAGGCTTAAAGCAAAGAGCCCACTGCTAGGACATATATGACAGCATCCAAAGTACCCTAAAATGTATGCCCTAGCTTTGACTCAGTAAAGCATGACTGTCAGCAATGGGCATTTCCTTGCTACCCTAAACTGCAATGCTGCCTACCACTTTTAGGTTGTTTGAAACACTGAGAAGGAGACATCAATCTATCGGAAATGTAAAATAAAAAATAAGTATCATCTGAAAATATATCCAGATAATAGATAAGCCTCTCTTATTAGCATTGCCTTCTGTCTTTAACTACTCTACGAGTTCTGGACATGTTTTTCTATAGAATTAACGTTTTTATTTTCATTTTCCCTCTCTCACTTCCTAATGTTCTCTTACTACTTCATTCAGCAATGAAGGGGGCAGTTTTTAAATCTGAGAGGTACTGAATATTAAGGAGCAAAAATTCGTATTCAGTCACTGAAATAACTGGCCTGATTTTCCCCTGCACATACAAATCTTCTTTTGCTTGGATGGAAATGATTCTAATGATACTCCTTTCATCACCCCATAATTGTTACAGCTATTGATGTTTGTGGCATTGTGTGGAGGTTAAACTGATGAGTTATGAGTGAGTCTGGTTATCTGCATAGTGGTAATGATGGCTCCTCTGCAGTCACAGATGTAGACAAATAGCTCCTTAAGTTATTTCATCCACAGATGTATGGCTCCATCTGCACTTGAAACTCTTCCCTTACACCTACTTCCTCCCCTTTGTTTCACATCCTGATCCCTTATCATGAGGACAAATGTGAGAAATGGGGTGCTTAACACTCTGCAGAGCATTCCCTTTCCCCCCACCCATGTGCACCTTATCATGGTCAGACTCCAGGAGTCATACTCTCTTCAACACCTAGTTGCTCTTTTGAAGAAAATTGGCAAATCTACACTGGAAAATGCAAGTTTTGTTTTGCCTTAAACGTTAAAGAAACAGAATGGTAAATACCACCAATTTTAACACAAAGCTGGTACCTTGACTTGTGTCCCCTGACAATTTAAATGAAATGCAAATTATGTTCTGCCTGTGAATCAAAAACTCTCCTACTTTACTGAATGCATCTGATACCATGATAATACTGGTGAGTTTGAAGGCAGTACTGAAATGCATAATGCTAGAAACACAAACATTTTTTCTAAATAAGAAGGTGCTTTAATAAAAAATACTTTAATGAAGGACTAATTGCCTCCAAGTGATGACAGTTGAAAAAAGATGTTTCAAGCAGCTTCTTAATCAGAAATTAGTAGCTGAGATCAATAAACAAAACATAAAATGTAGGCATATTATTGATGCAGATACTGATGTAGATAATGTAAGCATAATACTGCTAAAAAAGGTTGAATTCTGTGAAAAAAGCTGATGAAATAACCAATGTTAATTCTATTGAGGCTGACTTCAAGTAGCTAGTGTTCAACCAGTTTGGTTTTTATATGGCCTTGAAACATATGCCAACTATAGCTGCTAAATCCATATTGCAATTAGAAATGGTTACCTTTGTTGATCGAAAAAAAATTAAATGGAAGAAAATAAAAATAACATACCATGTTCACACACAAAACAAAAAGAGCTATATCAGGGACATCAGGGAAGGTGGAATACTATAACAACACATTTTATATTGTTATACTATTCCACCCACCTTAATGGAGAACCCTTCGGTGTGGCTACGCCATAGCCTTTGGAATCCAGATTTCCTCCCACTTTCATGGTGTCACATGGCTTTCGTTGCTCAATGTATTCATTCATGGTGGACTCCAGCAGGAAGGCAAACTTGCCCTTGGATTTGCGGACACGAGCTACTCCCTCTGCAGTAGTCCTAGTGAACACTGATGGCTCAGCTGATTTCATGTAGGTCCACATCTTTTCATACACTGCTATTTTTGATCTCTGGAGAAAATCAGAAACAAGTTAGAACAAAAGAATGTTGCAATGTTTCAGAATGGCACTGCTCAAATGAAATCAATCATACTTAATTTTTCAGGCATTTGAGGTTGGGAAAACCTTGGAGAAGGGTTTTATTTGAATTCCATTATTTTAAAAGAGACAAGAAATAAAAGTATCAATACTATAATAGCAGATACTGTTCTTAAGGTTGGCTACCCTCTAGCAGCCAAAAAAGAAACCTGCAAAGCTGAATTTAGTGTTAGACAGAGAAAGTTTACACAGTCAATGTATGGTAAAATGTGTGTTAGGGAATGATATATGAAATAGTCAAAAAAGCCTGTACTCTTAAGAGAAACAGTAAAATAATCTCCCCATAAATACTCAGCTGAATCTTAAAGCATTTCTCTAACACCCACTTCTTACACCATCACAACAACAAAGCTTAGGTAAGATTTCTGCTTTCATAATTCAGAGTCTAGAATTGACCTGATTTATATTCAGAAATGTTATACAATATTTGAAGACATGGTTCACAATAAAAGATGGAAACTGCAAGTTGGACTAAATATTAAAGGAAGCAAAATGCCATAAGCATCTTTCTTAAAGAATTAGGTATGATTTTAGAACTGCAGTATCAGTGGATTCATTTTAAAGACTCCGATCCTGCCAATAACTGAGTAAGAAATCTACTTTATCAAAGAATGCACAAGAATTCATGGATTAGAGTGCATTAGTTGGAAATTTTCTTGTCTGGGGATGCATGGAGAAACTACAGGTAAATAGCTAAGCAAAAGTAAAACTTCTTCATAAAAAATTAAAGCAAATAAAATTTTTCCCTTAAAGAAAGGAAGGAAATGCTGTCAGGCTAAGAAGTGTCCCATGCTCATTAGATTCACTCAGTAACTCCTTTGCTTCCTCCAGCAATAGGAATATATACATGCAAACCAGCAGTGTGTCAGCTGAACACTACACACTGTTTTTATAATAACAGATGGCACTTGTCTTCCCCTATGTATGCTGCAAAAAGGACTTTTTAACCTAATGCTCAAGTCAGCTTTTATTTGAGTCAAGAGAAATTTCTAGCTAAGCAAGATTTGAGCTATGAGCCTATTCCTACACTGTGCTGAGCACCCCAGGAAAATATTCATTATAATAAAGCCCCAAAACAAAGGGCCTTAGATTATTTAAACAAATACCAAATCCTATAATCTTAGTATTACATAAATTACAAATGGCTTTAAGAAGCCTGCAACTGAGCCTTTTTATACATGAGAGTAATTTCCCTGAAGCACTTCTTTTTACCAATTACTGAATGACTGTACTATTACTTAGAAAATAATTTGTTAGGGACCTAAGTCTATCCTGAATATAAGTGGCATTTAACTAAAAATGTTCAATAAAAATGCCATATAGCAGAACATCATAAATTATGCTTTCCTTTTTTAGTTTGTCTGTATGCATAATTTTATCTTTCTGTCAAATATAATAACATTTGAATCAGCAACAGCTGTGTATGTCCGTAATCACATCCTGACTTGTCACCCTTTCTTTCCACTGTAGTCACAGCTATTTTACATTTACATAATAGTGGCTGGGAGCAGAGCATAAACTAAGCCACCAATGCATTATTTTTTGCTTTACACTGATGTAATTTCATGGATTTAAATTTACAAAAAGAAAAAAAATGGGAGAGAGTAGTAATAAATTGGTCATAATTTCAAGAGTATTTTCTTGTTTTTGTCTGCTTCACTTCCAAATATTTCTCTCCTCATAACATTCATTACATCTAATTCTTTATAAAGTAACCATATAATAGGCCACTTTCATTTAAAACTTTACGCAGCACATAAACAGCTTGATTTGTAACAGGAAACACTGCCCTAAATCAATTGAAAAAGGTTGCATTTAAATGTATTTTTTTCCTCTAGAATCTAGTCTCTTGGAAAGTCCAACAAGATATCTGCTCTCTAAGAACATTTTCTTCTCCCAGAATTTCATTTGTTTACATTCAATTTCTACATGTCAACTCTGAGTGAAAATTGAAGAGTGAACTAACAAATATTCTTTATTATCATATAAGGAAACATTGCAGCTTTCCCTGCAGTCAGCCAATCTGACATTTCAGGCTTTTCTGAGTAGAACTGCTAAAACTAACTACTTTCTCTCTTGAGCAATCTGCCTGGAAAATACAACTTTCACTGCATCTAAACCAGAAAATAGGAGTGTATAAGAGCTAACAGTATCAAAGTTCCTCTTTTTCTTCATGCTGGCTTTAAAATGATTTTCCCTTTTCTGCTTTCAATCCAGATTTAAAACAAGCTGAAGAGGTGTTCAGAGTTTCTGACATTTTGCTCAGAAATGACAAAATGATGAGAAAATGTCCTGAAGGCTCATCTTCAGCCAGATAATCACCAATGACAGAAAAGTTACACATGATTCCAATACCAAAAAGTGAATTGCTTCCAAACCCACAAAATGTTAGACTTTGAACACAACTCTTCTTGTACCTTAGTTTCAGGCTAGATCTTAATTTATATATTATGAAAACAGCTTTTGTGTAAATCTTGTCTGCTGAAATTTTATCTTTATCCCTGTTTTGGGAAAGTATTTTTAGAAATAGCACATAAGAATAGCACGTATCATTAAGAATCATTATACTGTGACAGAGATCAGAAATCATTTGAAAGCAGGGCCTCAATTGCACAATTTTAAAAAAAGTGCATGGATATATATACATCTATATTTTTACCCATATATTGTGGTTACCAACTCAATTTATGATGGACTGCAACTGGAGTAACAAGAATAATATATCTAACTTTCCACAAAAAGAACTAAAATGTGTTTATGGGTGAAACATAGGGGAATATAAATAATTGCTAGGAGGGATTATGCTTACTAAAAAATTAGTAAGACAGATGTAGTTAGAAACCCTTCAGCAAACAGTATCCATTAAAAATGAGATACCATGCACCCATGCCATTTCAGCTGGACCCCTCTAGAGTTCAAGTAATGAGGCAGATACTTCAATGTGTGCTTTATTTCTCATCCTAACACACATATCTCACACAGGATGCACAGGGCGACTTCTCTTTCTCCAGTGTCTACAGAAGAAATCTAGAAAACTGGGTTAAACTGAACTCCTTGAGGAATTTCATGATGTGAAGGTCCAATCACTATGTGTTTGTTAAATGAAATTTATATCTTATAAATCATCTTTCCATAGCTAATAAAACAAATTTGCAAGCTTTTCTATGGGGATATTTGTTGCAATAAACAGGTATTTCACTTGAGACACTACCTTTGGATGAATGTCGACTATAGTTTCCAAATTGCATTGAAAAATTTTTAATGGTTTACTGAGTTCAGTTTTGCCAAATTGAAAACAGTGTAGATGCATGTAAATGCCCAACACAGAACTTCTTTCAATTAGGCAATCAGAAGAAATTTTCAGTTCATCTTCCTGACTTCCAAAAATCCCTTTATCTCCACATTTCAGATAAATAATGACCTAATTAGCTGTGCAATTTTCAAGCAAGGGTTACTGGCTCACAGCATTTATTCAGAGCTTTGTTCAAACACTTAAACTCACTTTGGTCAACTGAGCTTAACTTTCATCTGCTGGAGACATGAAATAAAACAGGAAGGACTGTTTATTATGCACTGCTTGGAGTGTCCAACCTCCCTGCTTTCCAGCTGGCAAATGATGAGGATTACATACCAACCACACTAATGCAGGAAAGCAAATGAGAATGAAGTAATCAACAGAGACAGCACAGGCATATGAATGGCTATTTAGGCTATTTTCTAAAGCTCCAACCACATCCCCTTGAGTTAAATTTTCTCTTTATTATCCATCTGAAAGTCAGCAGATTAAAAAATGCATTTCCTTCCCACCACCCAAGACTCTAAAGCAAAATGCACACAGCCAAATCCGTAAGCTGAAACAAAACCTGCAAGACTCCATTTTACCATGATAGGCTTTCAGTGCTGTCAGTCATCACTTCAGTACTGTAGCTTTACATGAATCAATACTGCAGTGCTGTATTTAATTATCACTGGCTTCAGTATTGCCCCGGGCATCTCTTTTGCATATTTTTTTTTTTACAGGATCAATAAGCTTTCCACAGATTCAAAAAACCTGAAAACTCCAACAAATGATCTTGTGGGGGTAAAAATGTAGCTAAAGTATTGCAGGAGTCACAAAACTATATTGCATATAATTGCAAAGTCACATTATTTCACATTTCTGAGCATCTTATAAGAGTGGTTAGTAGGGATAGCTCCTCTAATGGATGCACCAACTTACTCTGAAGAACTCTTTGGTTGACCCTGAGTCCAGTGTCCCGTAAGCAATTTCGGTTTGTTTGGCAAGGTCTTCTGCACTCTCTATGGGTGAGACCATTCTCTCAACAGTCAAGAAAGCAGCGAGGTTAGCAGTGTAGGATGAAATAATGATGAGCGTGAAGAACCACCAGACACCTCCGACAATGCGACCTGAGAGGGATCTAAACATGAATAAGATAATGCACATTTTCCTGTCTCATGAGCCACAAAGAGTGAGAGAGAGAGAGAGAGAGAGAGACAGCGAAGGCACCATTATTGCTGAACATTTGTCTTTAAGTAGCAATCAATGGGAGGAAGATCATTTGCATTTTAAATATTAATAAATCCTTCTCCTCTCGAAACTTAATGCCTACACTGTAGTCCACTGTACTAATGTGTATCACACATACACAGAAGCTTAAATCCTCTTGAACAGTAATCTCAGTGCTCCTATTATTTCAGGAGATGCCTAAAAATAGGAAAAACTTGTCAAAAAATACTGGGTTGGTAATCTCTTTTTGGAGACAAAAGTAAAACATGGTAGCTGAAAATCAGTAGCTTCCTCAGTTTCCTTTAAAAAAAAAATGCAAAAGGCTTTGCATATGGATTATGTTGGCTCTAGGATTAAAATGCTCCTGTCACCCAAACTTCTCAAAAATTCCACAAGCTACTGCAATCATTCATTGAACATTCACATTTTTCTTCTTTAAGAAGCAAGAATTTTGTGATTAAAGAGACAGTTCTGTTAAGTAAAAAATTATATTTTTCTTTTCAATACCTGCAATTTGATGAGAAGGTTGTTGAGGAGTAATGCACATCCACTCTAAATCAGTATCAGTTTTATTGCTAACTTCAATAATAGAAGGATTAGGCCAATGCTGAACACTCAAAATTTCACTGCAAATGGCTAAAATGAAGAAGCCTTTAAGTTTGAAAGATTGGGTCATAATATTTAATTAAAAAGTTTTACTTACTGCCCACTTAAGTTCCAGAATTTCTTAGAAGGTTGAGAAATTCAGGGCTGCATGTATTAAACTAATCATGTACTAGATAATCATGTGTTATAGGACTAACCAAACATATAGTAGATCTGGGGCATCTCCTATGTAAGGCACACCTGAGCAACACAGCTTGGCTTCTCAGAAACAGTCAGTCAAATATTGTCTCTCACAGACAGCAGTATTTGTGAAACAGCACTGTAGAATTTGAAACAGAAGTGGGACATTCCTTGATGCAAAGCAGATATTCAGCACAACTCTGTGCATTTCATGGCTGTAACACAATGGAACCAATCTAGCAAGAACACAGTTCTTCTGAAGTCAATCCAGTGGAATTTCCCCTGTGTGAACCTGCTGTTTCTGAGAGCTGTTTGTGGTTTATGCACATTGGTAAAATAATAGTAATGACTGAAATTTAAAGCAGATTATCTGTTGCTCTTATCATGGCTATTAAGAAAGGAAAAAAAAAAAAAAAGAGCTTCCTGAAGGATGAACTTCAAAACACTGCCAGGAAAATTAAGAAAGGAAGATTTTATGCTTCAGTGTTGAAGATAAAATGCAAATGTAAAAAGATTTGACACAAACCTTGGGGAAATATCACATCCTTGTTGCATAAAGGCACCCAGGGAAAACCAGAGGCTGTTGAATATGCCAAACTCATTGGGAGGCTGGTCACTGGGTCCTTCTTTCCCATCCTCTGGTTCTTCTGTGTGCCACTCATATGGACTAAACCTGCTAACTAGGAACAGGACCACACTGACACCAATGTAGGCAAAGACTATGCACATCCAGATCTCATACGCCAAAGGGTCCAAGAAGGAAAACACTCCTGGTTTAGATTTCTGGGGCTTTTTGATCATAATGGATATCCCCAAACTCATAAAAGGCTTAGAAAAATCAATGACCTCTTCTCGTACCAAAGTGATGGTCAGAGGCGCAACAGCAATCTCTGCTTTCTATAAAGAAAAAAGAAATATAGATTTATAGATTAATTGGTGTGTGCTTATACACTTGGTTAAGCAGCTAATTCCAAAGGTATGTTATTAACATCAGGACACTGTGGCTTAAATGCTCTTTGTAGCATTTTTCTCTTTCTTTCTATCACACTCTGCATTTACTCAATATGATTTCAGTAAAACACACATTGCAGGTTTTTATTTTACAGAATTATGCAAATACTTAATTTTTCTGCTAAGGAGAAGACTCAAATCTTACAGAGGTGAGCAGCAGTGTAAGAAGATAATTTTAGGCATTTAGATTTAAATAAAGGAATTCAAGAAAGAATGGAAAATGGGAATGACCCTATTGTCACTGAACATATAGCGATTTTTTAAGATCCCAGAAATGGTAATTCATTGTCATATTTTCGTAACACGTAATAATGTTTTGAGGTAAAGCAGTTTATAGACCCAAGATAGCTCCAAATGGCATGAGGCTGCAAAAGTGATTAACTGTTGCTGTGATTCCACCAAACTGCACGGAATTGTCTCAAGGGAAATACAGTTCAATAAGACTGAATTAGGTTTTAAACAGCAAAAAATGGCAAGTATACAGGAAATAGGTGTGCAAAATCATGTGATAAAAGGATAAAAGGTGTGCTGAATCCATTCCCATTAGTGTCAGGAATATTCATAAATGTCTTTCTAACATGGTTTTTGGATGAAGATGCCAATCTTGAATGATTCGTTGATGGAGATGATTATGGCTGCTAACAATGATGTCTGTATGCACTATGAAATATCGGAGCTAAGCTAATGGATAATTTTTCTCATTAGGGACGCTGCATTACATTAAAGATTGTTCTGTGCCTAGCCTTGCCTTTTACACTAAATCTGTCATTACAGCAGCACTTCAGATGGGAATTGTATGGGGACCTGGGTCAAAGGATGCACCTGTGAGTGCAGAACAGATGCAAGAGCTGCTGAAACCTTTCTCCTGCTCATCATCATGGTGCTGTGTCTAGGTGCAGTCACAGAGCAGAGCCCATGCTCTGTGCCAATATGGGACTTCTGTACAGCTCAGGAGAGTAACAGTATTTTGTGAACACTTCATTGTTTCAATGAGTTTAAAACATACTGAAAAATAAGGATGCACTCAAATAGTTTAATCCAAGTGTTATGTAAATAGCTTGTGTGTCAAAGAAAACATTGAAATGGAGCTTTTTTTTCCTCTTACAACTTTGAAACAGGCAAATGCATTTAAAATAATCTGTGGTTTTCATTTTATGTGCTAATTCATATGGAGCCATATATGTTTTATGAAATTTCATTTTAAACCAATATTGTGTAGTTAAAACTTAAATCTATTTTGTCAGCTTTGCAATTGTAAATAGTTCAAAAGAACTGACTCACTCTAGTGCAATGGCCCAAAAAAAGGACTACTGTGTTAAGATGGCTGTATATTAAGCATCAGATTATATCTGTCATTCTGAAATAGTTGTGATGCAAACACCAAAATTTTATATAAAGATATTACATTTTAAGCAATGCAGCTGAAATCATAATTTTGCAAAGGTATCAGAAATTACCTGGGGTGCTACTGTCTCAGGTAAACATTATGGTAGCACTTCTAATTCTCTGAATCTTAATTTACATTTTGTTAAACAAGGCATTTTTAAAAAATTTGGCTTCTAAACCCCTTGTGATTACTTAATCAGGCTGAAATAGATGTTTTATGATAACAACTATTATATGAAGAAGGGTAACATGTCTAAAATATATTTTTAAGTAGCCTAAAAATTATAATTTAAACTTAGTTCCTGTAGTCTAAAGACCGTAGGATGGTTTTAACTGCTGGCTTTTCTTCATATTTTTGTTTTTCATCTCACTCATAAGTAGCTTTTCTCCAGAAGAATGGTTTCCTTCTTTAGAGACAACATGTTTTGTATTTCTAAATTTTGATTTCTAAGAATTCCTAATGTGGAGTCCTTTAATTAAGTGAAAGACTGATGGCAACTGTGATCTCTTCCTGCCAATCTTCTCTGTGTTTGTCACACAGTGAACGCAGTGCAAATGACAGACCTGGTCACTGGTCTTCAAAGGTGTTGGCTAACAGGGTTTTTTTTTGTGTCTGCAGATTTCTACTGGGGTTAAAACACAGATCTCTGGGGGTTGTTAGTTTTCACAGTGTGAGTTGGAAAAGTGACATTGCCATTTTCGTGTGAATTAAGGAGATTTTAAATACCTACTTAACACTGCATATTATATGTGAAATGCTGGAGAGGATTTATCTCACCAAATTTAAATGCTCAAATAGGATATGCAGAACTTGAACAACATCAGAACTAGCTGCCTACAGTACTTGAAGGAGTTAAAGAGGAGAAATAGGAACTTAACCCATTTTTTACAATAGTGATCTAATATCAGATAATTAATAATGTAGATAAATCCATTTCATGCCCATAAATCTAAAGGGAAAATATATAGCTAGGTCATAACTAAAAGCCAGAAATTTGGAGAAACTACAGCTCCCCAGACTGATTGTATTATTATTTTTCTAAGACTATTGTGTGCCATGTAAAGCCTACATAAATTCTTCATTGCAAAAGCTAAATAATGAAAATAGCTGTGCATGATAATTAACAGCATTTCTGCTTTGCCCAGTTAATGTACACCATATAATTATGGATTTAAATGATTAACAATATAACTATGGTGCAGAAACAATTAATGATTTTGTTGCCAGTGAAATCTGTTTTGACAAAGACTAATGATATTTCACAGCTAAATTAACGTGTCTGTAACAGAATTTCAATCAAGGCTCCACCATTACCAAGTACAGATGCATTCTGGATCCTTCCAATATTATAGAGTGAGACAAGATTGATTCTGATGGTGAGAGAGATTTTCTTTTCCAGAATATATAATTATTACAACCTCGTGAATAAAATATATGCTTGGTACAAGTATTGTGAAGGTAGTAAAGCTACCTGAGAAAAATCATGCAGAAAGAGATTTTTAATCTCAGAAGCTCGCGGCTTCTGAGATTTCAAACAGAATTGAGTTGTGACCTTTTGTGTTAAGCAGTGAAAGAAAAGCATTCTGTGTCAGGAGAATGAATATTTAATTGGAGCTGACTGCTAGTGAATTTGGAAACACCTGTTACATGTACTTAATGGCATTTCATCCCCAGCCAGCATTTCTTCTGCAAGCTAGATATCAAGGCAAATAGAATCCACATGGACCATTGCATGCATTTGGATACATTAGGGACAAATGACAAGATTTCCTGGTAGTTTTTAATAATCTGCTAAAAACAAAGCAGGAAAATAGGCAACTGTCCCCACCATGACATTCTATACAATCTCAGCAAAACTGTACCCATGGGACACGATGGAAGAATCAGCCATGAAGTTTAGGAAATTACTAATCTGCTCTGTGCAGCACCTGAGTGTCCAGGTATGAGAACAGCGTCTGGTGCATACAGGTCTTAAAGGAACATGGGATAAAATTTTCACATGTCCGCTCTCAGTAATATGGATAGGGGTAAGGGACATTGGGGTATGATGGTAAGAGCAAGAGGGCAGAGGAACCTTTTGTGTTGCACGGAAAGAGTCCAATCTCACTGGCCAGAGTAAAACTGTCTGTTAATCCATCAACATGGCTGGGAATTAAAAGCTGTAAAATGTTTCCCAAACACATTGTCTCATCAGCTTGCTAATTCGGTTACAAATTCTCTCCCCAGTCCTGGCTGCAAATAAAAAGCCTTGCTTGAAACACAGCCAGCTACTCAGACTACTTGTGTTTATGATTAGGAGATCTATCAGAGAAGATGAACATATTCTTCTAGCAGAGCTTTGCAGCAAAGTCTCTGGCTGACTGATTTCTCTGCTTTCTGTATGTGGAATAGGCCTGGGAACCCGATGCTCAGTAAATTGTCTGGCAAGGGCTCAAGGAAGTCGCAGGGAGGATGCTTTTGATGGATTCCCTGTGGAAATCTTTAGCAGAAAACTGTAAATATCACTTTCCTTTAAAGCTAGACCTGTAAAAGCACAGTAAGCACACTTGGTGCAGCTCTTGGCCTTGGGGTCCAGTGGACTGGACAGGCTGTGTCGCTGCCATGAATCACCCAACATCCAAACCTGCGTGGCTGCGTTCAAGCTGCCTCTAAGGAAAGGACTCTGCTCTATCCCAGGGTCCAGCTGGGCTCAGGAATTGTTTTGGACAGTAATTATGGGCCAAAAATATACCAGAGACCATTCTTGCAATTTAGCGGAATAATCAGGCAAATTCCCAAGCACAGGGACACACCAGGACAGATACGGCCTCAAGGAGCCTTAAGACAGTGGAGCAAATGTACTGGGAAACAGCTGACTTCAGTAAAAAATCAGCTCCAAGAGCATTCCCAGGACCCAGTCCCAGAATCACACAGAGACTGCAGCCATCCTAAACAGATAGTTGGGAAGAGCCTCCTCCTCCACACTCTTCTCCATTACAAAAATGAAGTGTTGGCCTCGTATTCTGGGCTGGTCCTCATGTGGGTAATTTGCAACAAGTTCCTCATGCCTGTGAACTTTACTGCTATCAGCTCTGTTAAAAGCTGTAGGTGTTGACACATCTGTGTGAGCTTCCTTACAACACTTTTTATTTCAGTCTAGTCCTAGGGCAGCTTGGGTTTGATGAGGTAAATTTTTTAAGATAAAAGAAGGGGAAAAAAATACCCCAAACAAACAGAAAATGAAAGTGTAATATCAAGTTTCCTCTATAATTTTCAACTAGATGTTAGGCCACAGAAACTGTGCATCTGAGCAAGAGAGTTTTCTCATAAATAGTAACATTTCTTGGATTACTGAAAAAACATTCTAGTATAAAACAGTGCTTGGCCATTGGTGTCCATGGGTTTACTATTGCAATTAAAAGCCAGAGAAGGAGTAAAATCAGTCTGTAAAATCTTTATCTTTTAATATCCTTAGAGTTGAGCTGCTTTCAAGCCACTGAAGTAGATATACATGCTTGGTGACATTCAGTGTTTCTACTCTTAAAAAAAAAAAAAATTGAGGTTGGCTCCTTCCTGAACTTCCAAGAACATAGAGAGTTTTGTGAACCTGATATAACCTTTTCATTCCAATGGGGAGGGGAGCTCACTGAAATCTGGGGGCAAGATTTCCCACACTCCTACAGCACAGAGACTGTTTCATTCTGCAGAGTTCCTTGAACTGATGCTAATGGAGAATTTATCAGCTATGCTAAACTGACAGAAGGGAACTGACATGGAACTGCCACAAAAGCCACGAGGCCTTTGCAACACATGGCCCAAACTGTCAATGGAATTGTGAAAAATGCAACTGGAGATGGATCAACTGGTACGCAGGAAGATTTTTATGGGGAGGTTGAAGCATGTTATGAGTTCATGGGTGGAAATATTCACACCTGAGTAGTTTGAAGATTTTTTTTTTTTATTCCATCACTGAAATGAAAAGTTTCCCTAAGAATTCTGATTGGTTTGCAGTGCAGATACTAGCAACTGCAGTCATCAGCAAGCTCAGCTCTGAGTTTTGCTACTTTTGGTAACATCAGATATTGCAAATATTTATTTAGGCTTGTTAGGGCTATTTTCTTTAAATATTGGAACTTTATGTGTCAACAGAATTGCTAAATATTATGGTATTCTGAAGAATCCTTCTCCAGATCACTCTATAACACAATGTTCTCAGTTGTTAAACTTACCAGGTTTGCTCTTAAATTTTATTATTGATGGTCATCTTAAAAGTCTATCTTCATTGTGAATTGTCTAATTATGTACTTGTCTGTAGTGGTTTATTACCTGTGTTTAATACATATGATGGTGGATTTTTAATTTCTCAAACTAGACCAAGAATCCCATCTTTTTAAAAAGATTTGTCCACCATTCCATGAAAATGAGTTAATGAGTGATATTCTTCCCCACCAAGTTTTACAGTGTGTCAGGAATAGATGGTATCTAACATTCATGATTTTTAAGGGATACACAAACTACAGATGTTCTAATATTTCAAGGTTGTAGTTGAATAAACAGTAGAACTCAAAACTATTTATTTTATCTTGAAAATAGGTGAAAACACACAGATCTGAAGCAAGATTCTGTTTCTTTTCTGTGACCCAAAGATTAAATAAAATGCACATATACTTCCTATTTTATGACTTATACTATGATAAATCAAATCCTGCTTCAAAAATTGGTATGCTTACCCCATAAACAAGCTCTCCCACCATCCCATTCCAGATTTTTGTCTCTGGATCCCTTGCTCCATATTTTCCATCAGGAACAATGGCAATTTTGTACTTGATACCAATATGTTTTGCAATTTCTGATGCCAGATCTACACAGTATCCTTCAAACTTGTCATTCCCTTCAAACGTATCATGGTTTTTCTTGAACATAACATATGGGGCTTCCTATAATGAAAGAAGTAGAACTGTAAAGGAGAAGTGTACCGAATATAGTCTGAAAAAAAAAAGCATGTCATGAACTGACTGAACAACACACACTTTATAAAAAGTTCATGGACAGTATTAGCATGTTTAAATTAAAATGTATGAGCAGAAATCCTTCTGGCAAGGTATACTCTTTACACTAATTTGGATTATACATTTCACAAGAATTGTCAACCTTACTTTGTTTTAAATGGAAGACCTTAGTGCAGTATACACTAAATTTAAAGCATGACTAGAGGTTGGACCTATACAGTGCAAAGGGCTGCGAGATCAGGAAGGCACAATGTAGACTTCTGACTTCAGTGAGTTAGCTTATTCTCTAACACAGTGAGGTTACTGCCCATCTAATTTCAGATGCAGAGCTTGAGTGACTTCCTTTCTTGAGGTTTAGAACGTATAGTTCCTAAGAGACTACATACATTTTAGTGAGAACATTGAAATACATTCCCAAGGAAATATGCATTTTCCCTTTAAAATAAACCATACAGATTCTACACACTTGTTTAGGATGAACTTAAGTGATATGCATGGACAAGAATGGTATAAAGTTGACAGTGACTTTACATGTTGTATGAAAAAGAAGTACCAAATAATTTGGGACAGTGAGTGCCATTGAAAATGAGTAAAACCTGTTCTGAAGAGTGGATCTTGCATTCCCTGTATAAATCATATTACCACAATAGTGAACATCATGCAACCGGGAAATCAAGGTAATTTTTCTTTAAGTAAAGCCATACTTTCTGATGGTATTTTAAATCACTTCACGTAATTCATACTCAGAGCCAGTTCCAGGAGAAATATTTATCTAATATAAAGGGTGACTTAGTTCACCCTTTGTTTGAATTTATATCAGAAAATACTGTCAACTTAAGTTTTCTCTAGTCAATCGCTGGCAAATCTTGGTCTTTTGACACTAACCTTGGCAGTACTCTGCCCTATTCACATCTTTCCTACAGATATAATTTGTACAAAAATAAAAATAAATTTAAACATGTAGTGCAGCAATGTCTGCTTCACTGAAACTACAAGAACATAATCTGTAACCAAAAAGAATTTTGTAACCTCTATTAGGTGTCTAACAAGGGAAGATAGGTGGTACTACATGAGTGCAGTGCAATGCCTGTAGAGTTTGCATCTTCAAAGGAAAACTGCTGAGTATTACCAGCAGCCTGCACCTTTTCTTGTATTCTTATCTCTGCTTAAATCACCCTGATATCAACCACTGCTCTTCTAGAGGGAGAGAGGGAGATAAGCAGAGAGGTCTTGATCTCTGCAGTAGTTCTTGATTTTTGGAAGTATTTTGGCCACGTGTACGAAATATTCCTCCCTCACACAGGCTTTTTGTTCGCATAAGAGGAAGAGCCAAAATCTGTGTCTTTCCACATATGCTGTTGCACACAAAAAAGTTAAAAATAAACAGAAGTGAAAAATACTCTGTTCTGTCTGTGATTTAGCCAACTGCTTTCTAGAAGGGCAACCAAGTCTGTCCACTGTCCTACATTTCTGAACTCTCCTTACAAACTTCAGCTACATTGTTTGCTGCACCTCAAATGCAAATTTGCTTTCCAAAGACCAGAGTTAGTGTCTAGCTCTTCTGATTCAGCCATAAATCCCGGGCCTAAGGCATGCAACTAGAGTCACACCAGGAGATAATGGCAATAGGCTCGAAAAAGATGGGCACAGAGTATGCCGGATCAGCTTGCTCCTTCTTCCAAAACCCAGGCTTCTGCCTGTGCCTCACCACTGGCAGGGCTGCTGCTGCAAAAAAACATTTTAACTGTTTCTGCACAGCAAAGCCAAGTGACAGATGCCTAATTTTTTCTGTTAAAAGTTAAGTGAACTTCAGCCCTCCTACCCCAGAATTCTGTGAGGGAACACTGAGAAGTGAAGTGGGGCGGCCCAATTGGTAGGTACAAGCAGAGACCATCACATCCAGTGAAGTGACCACCAAGATCTGACAGGGATCTGTTGGGTGCTTGGAAGAACTGCATTGGTTCTCTTCCCCATCCATCTCCCTTTCTTACACTGATCTCACTGCTTTAGAGAAAAATACAGCAGGGAGCATTTTTTGTAATGCAGTTATTTCATAGAGTAAGGCAGCACGCCTTGCTGTGACTGCTTTCAAAGAAGCAGCAACTGAGTATGATCTGCCAATGTGAAATGACACAATTAGAGATAACAGCAACACCTACTACCATTTGCTTACTATGTCAATCTTTCCCTCCTAACCTGTTTTATACCTCTTTAATTGTTGTGCCTACTTTATCTGCCAAGTAATCAGATATCTATTTTCAAGGTAGCATTTATAGGGAAATGCAGGTGCGACTGCATGTGAATTTCTGATAAAGACTGTTTTTTAAAAAAAGAAATCAAATAGTAGCCTCAGTTTTAAATGCTGTCCATTGCAGACTTTGAGGGCGTTTCAAAGTGATGAGGTGTTCAGTTGTTATAATAAAGACACTGAAAGGCAAGCTTTACCAGTTTGCTAACAAGTAACTTAACTAGATGAACTTTCAAGGTCACACTGTGAAGTCATTAAATATCTGAACTGATCAACAGCATGTACTTAGCCATATCCTAATGCTCTTTTCTATTTGTGGCACTGAAAACGACCCTTTTGTTCTGTATAATCCATTGCAATACCATTTCCGAAGTTAGTAATAATGTTAGTGTAATCATGGTAGTCTAAAAATGCAAGATATGCAAGTCCTCTGTGGAGAGGTAGTATCTTCTATTAAATCAGCTGAAATAGCTGAAAACACAGCCCTACTTTTTCATTGTTTCCAGTTATAGCATCTTATCTAATAGAAAGATTATCTCTCCCCACCATCTTTGTGCTTACTATATTTTTGGACCATGAGCTTTTAACCTACTGATACAAAACACACGTCTAACTGCTGAATGAGGTTTGACATTGCAATGTGTGCAAGATTTCAGCTGCATAAGAGTATTCTATGGGGTAGTGAATCAAGGAAAAGTCCACATTGAAATGACCAATGACTAGCACGGAACAGATATTTGAAACGGTGCAAGCTTTACTTATATAATTCACAATTTCATAACAATACTTAACATTTGCAAATACAGGTTGATGTCTGCAACAATTACCTTTATAGATGTAAACAAATCATTCCACCACATTGCCACAAATTCATGTGTACAGTTAAATGCTCACAACCGATGATTCTTACTATAAGGGAAGCCGGACAAAGTAACTAACCCAAATAACAAACAGATCTAAATTTGTGATTTTTCCTATTCTAAAGTGGAATTCAAAATATTCACCATTGCAAAAATAATTTGTCAAAGTGACAAATATCTGTGCAAGGAAACTTCTGATTTTTAGAACAGATGTGGGACACATTATCACACTTTATTCTGAAAGAAACTTCTGTAAATGTCAATGAAAGGTTTTTTGGTCACTTTTTTCCTTTTCTTTTTTTTTTTCTTTTTTTTTTTTTCTGAATAAAGTGTCCAGGATTCGGTTTGAAGTCTTTATTATTTTCATGCAACAAACTTCATTTTTTTCTCCAGTCTACTGAAGAATTTAATTAATAAAGTTTCTAATGAAAAAATATTTTTCTATTATGTGAAAAAAGGCTATAATTAGAATTTCTGAGGTAAGACTCTATCAAGAGTATATCAGTCAAAACAGTGATGGTTATTTTCAGTCACCTAATGAAAGCTGCCTATCATCTTAGATGCCCTAAGGTGACCTTGACCCCAAGGTGCTGCTTTGCAGGTGCTTTGTGCTCGCCCTTTACAGATAGGTCTGACACTCTCAGTATAAGGCATCCACCTGTGGGCCACTGAATCAATTTCTATGTCTTTATGGATTTACAAACTTGGGGCAAAACTTACCCCACATGCCTGAAGAAGCACATACACTGGCTATAACATCCAGAGGGAGAGGTCATATATACAGCATGAGGCAGGCAAAGGTCACCCTGGCAACGCGGGGGACAGGCTGTATATCCTAGGGCATCTTAAATGTCACTGGATGCAACTGAATCAAAACCCTTTGTAAAGTCATCCACATCTAGGTGACTTGGTTGTGAACTGGATCCTGCCCTTGAAACTTAATTTGCCAACACCAAGGATACCTCATTAAGATATTGAACTGTAAGCCACAATGCAGATGCAGCTCATCATCAAGCTTTGGTTTTAAAGGAATTTTGTGATTATTAAGTTTTGCAGTCTCAGAGTTAAGTACAGAGTTGGCTGTATCATGAAATGTATTGGAGAGTTTGGATTAGTCTTCTGAGCCTACTTCCCTAAATTCTATCTAAATAACTTGTGACCATATTTCTGAACCTGCAAAATTAGGGATGATCCTCTGCCCTATGTAGAAAAGTTGCTCACTTTACCTCAGTGTTATATTGAGGCTGCAAAGAGCATCCCTTCTCCAGTCATGCAATGACCCTACTGGGCATTTGGAGGTGTTCCCACCCCAAAGGGAATGCTTCTGCACAGGTAGGAGGAAATCTGTCCTTTCCAGAGTGCAGGACGTTGTGCATCACATGAGGTGCAGAATAGGAACTATAAAAGGCAGCTGGTAAAGAACATCAGCTGCCCCTGCTGCCTCCTCTCTCTGGGCTGCTACTGCACCTCATTGCTAAATGGGGATAGGCTGAGAGCCTAAACCAAATATGTAAAATAACTTCTAGGTGCGCTCACTATGTTACAAATGAAGAAAACATGTTGCGTAGTGGAGAACTCTGTACTAAGTTCTTTGAGTGCAGAGCTAATTCATTATAAAGCAGTTTCTATGCAACAGCCATACAGCCACACTACAGCAAAGTAAGCATAGACACATAAAAGCTGAAGAAACAGAGGACAAATCAACTTGTGTTATTTGGCTTTAGGCAAAAATTAAAGCGAGCCATGCTGAAAACCTGTAAGCTTTTCCTATGCTGCCATGACATCTGTCTTTGAAGACTGAAAAGTCTGACAGCACTGCTTGCAGAAGCTTTTCAGTTTAATGTTGGAAAATATGCATGCAACCAAAATTAAATGTGTCATCTACAATGGTTCAACTTCCCTTCAAGATGAAGAGGGCAATGAAGAGGTGAAAAAGTCTCTGTGGCATTTGCAACATAACAAAGAGAAAAATAACAGGACTCTGAAAGTTATTCTAGTTAAATATTTCTTTTCTTTGTGTGTGTGATCATACGCTTGCAGATGCTAAATACATTGCCCTAGCAGGCCAATATTAAGAATCATGGTTCTATTCTGCCTTCAGCATCATGTGTGCAGCTCCCAGAGTATATGGGAGATAGGCATGATAAGGCAAAATTCACCATATATTCTTATTCAAACCAAATTCCAATATATTTCTCTTGCACTGTGATTTTGAAACATTGAAAGGGGACAGTTTTGGTCAAGACGCTGTGCTGCTTTCAATTAATTGCATTTATCCAAAAATGACATGCTGCATAAACACAGGGCATGCTTTGGAATATTAATTCAGCTTTTTAGTTTTGCAAATGATCCCACCAGTCCCTTCAATACAGGGGCTGGAAAAGTTCTTTTGAAGATAACATTTATTATGCATATCAAAATGCTTCAATGCAAACAGGACAGGCAAGATAACACATTTTAAAAGCTTTCTTGTTTTCCTTTTTTTTTTCCTTTCTGGTGAACAGAAACCTTTTCTATTACTTTTCATTATTATATTTTACTGGCTTCTCCTAAGTTTGGAGCTATTTATGGAAATTACAGTATTCATGTGTGAGAGCTTCAGTCAAAGGTATCAGGATTGGTTTGAGAGGAAAATTTCGACTGAAAGCTTGTAATTCACATCATTCTCTTCTCAGCTTGGCAAAGTTGAACGTTAACATCATCTGTTCTAGACATTTCAGATTAGTCACAGAATTTTCTTGGTGGTTCAGTGCCTGGTCATCCAGTCAGAGGAACAGTAATCCGTATGGAAAAATTAGCTCAATGTTACTAGACTGGTGGTTAATACTTGAGCCTTAGTTAGGAATGTTCGCAGCATCTTGGGACTCTTTTCTTCCTTGATCAATTTCTTAAAATAGGATTCTTCATCAGAGGCTGAAAAGAGGAGGACTGTACTGAAGTATATTTTTTCCATCACCGAGCCTTTTATAATTTTTTTTTTTTAGGAAAAATATACATATATTTAAAATTTCCCATGCAAAAATAAAATTAAAAGTTACACAATTTGGTTAGGAGTTACATTCTGAATTCCTGTATAGTATTTTTGTTGTTTTGTATCCTGGAATGATAACCATCAACAGGAGATGTGTTAAGACACACTTAATGAATAAATGCTGATACACACTGCTGAAAATCTGGTAATTAACTGTATTTTTAGTTAGAAAAATGTCTTGATACTTTCCTTTGGATTACTTTAAACTCTGTATTGAGTTAGAAAAAATATTTCTTAATAACACCTACAGAATATTCCTTCCCCTTTGAGACACAGTTTATTGGGTTAACATATCTTGTCTAAATGGAGCAGGTGAAAAGGGCAGTGAACTGAGATGTAAAATCTTAAAAGCAGTCATGTAAAGGTCACCCTTTGCCAGTTGGCTTTGACAAACATCAGCTTTAAAGGGCATGTCTGACTTCAGAGGAAAAAAACGTTAAATATTTTGTTTAAAATACAGATTTGTAAGAAACAATTGTTTTGAAAAATTGTGAATTAAAAATGTAAATGAATGAAACCACTCATTCTCCTTTGCAACCACTCCTTAAAAACACAATAATCCTGGAAAATCAAACTCCAAATCTATTTATTTTTTATTAAAATGGAAATTTTACTGCAATGCTGAATAAATGTATTGAGAATGAATCTACTAAATTCATGTTTTCATTCAAAATTAACAGCAGATAATCCAGTTTTGACTGGCTGACTGAACCATACAAAGAATTTCAGCTCTTGCTAAAGTCAATTATTGAGTTTGTAGTTTACCAACAAAAAGGGATACTGAATTACAGTAATCTCATTTTATACCCTCTGTTCTATTCTGTCATTTAAAGGTTTTGGGTTTTTCTTTTCTTCCAGTTTCTTGTGAGTCAAGATTTATCAACTAGAGGTTGTAAGAACTCATATCTCTGAGACTTATTTTAGTAAAAAATTGTAAAGATTGAATAAAAGAAAAAAATTACCACAACTCAATTTTTAAAACCTGACTTCAAGTGAATCATTAGATTAAATATATACAAAAAAAACCTGTGCAGACATGACAGTCAGTGTAATTAGGATATATGGCTGTCATCCTCCCACTAACCTAGCAACTGGTAGACTAAATTAGATCATAACTAGAAGTGAGATTGTGTCACACACCAGTATAAGCATTAAAAAAAGAAACACCTTACCAAAATTGTAGTGACAACAACTGTTCTATTCTCCATGGCTGCAGTGTCATTTCCAAGTGTAGGTTCGTGCTGAATCAAAACTAATTTATCCATGTCATTCCAATAACCAACCTGCAAAACAAAATGTATTCATTTGGAGTAGGGTCTACATTCTGCGTAACTACAAATATAAATTACTATAAGAACAACAGAGTGATCCAAAGATGGTTTTGTCCAAAGGAAGTGCTGTCATGTTAGGTATGGGAGTGTGCATCTACCACTTTGGGTGTACCACTTTGCACCCCTGCTGCACAGAGACTGACTTGATGTCACCTTGATGTCACCACTTGATGTCACCTCCATTTTGCTGCTCCTGATTGATTTCGGCTACTTCAACCAGAGACAGAAGGTAAATCCCATTGTCATTAGCTTGAAGCCTTCCTGGGGCATAAATGAAATGTAAGAATTTTTTCTTTCCACAAGAATATTTTCATTTGTTAGTCCTCCAGATATTTTGGCCTTATACAGAGGAATGAAAGACATCTGGACGACACTTTCGCAATCCCATGGCTGATCTCAATTCCTTGCTCCATCATGGGCTTCCCAGGAGACCCCAGCACTGGGATTTATATCAAGCTTGTTCCACTTAACTGCTAGCACTGACCTTTTAGCACCTACATTAGAAGCTCTGTTATTTACACTTTCTTTACACTCACAGGACAGACATTACCAGCAGACAGTGACTCAGCTCATGCAGGATAAGCATCCCTCCTCAAAAGGTGCTTGCTTTTCCCACTGACTGTAAAGCATGGTGAGACTGAATTCTTCCTAAATATATCTCTGGGAAGTGCCTACAGGGAGGTGGAACAAATCAGGTTTTTCTCTCTTTGGCTGCGTTTAGGCTGCCATAACCCTTTCCTGAGCAGCTTTAAGGTAAAACAGCTGCCTTCGTTCGTTGCAGGTAACGAACTTCTCTAGAATTAGATTTGAATCATTCTTGTTCTCCCACGGAGGAAAACCCCAGAATTTACTTTTTCTCCCTTCTTGCCCATTCTCTTTACTGCAGATAGTTCATGGCTGTCTGTGCATCCACTGACAAGGCTGCTGGGGCTTTTTCCTCTCACCCAGCGCTGATAGCACTCAGCTCCATGTCAAATGGACAACATGAACACAAATGTGTCAGTAGAACAGTGATCTAATCCCACCTCAAGGGGCTCCCCTGCTTGCTGAGAACGTAATGAATTGGGAGACTGATCTTTCTTCCCAGCATGATTTAACAGACACATGATTTAAAAGGTTTCTATCAAGGAGATGTAATTCAACCAGGCACAGCTCAGTTTCCAGGAGCACCTGGGGATGAGGCAGCAGCAACTGCCCCTTGCCCCCTTCCTTGTTTAATTAGGAGTTCATGAGACTAAGAGCTGGGAGAGAGGAATGCCTTGTCTATCTTACTAGAAGAGGAACAGGAATTTTAGTGGAAAGTGGGCTCCAGACAGAGCTTCAATGTAACTGTCAGGACCAAACGACACTCTGTGCCTTGGATGAAAAATTTCAGTATGATGGAAACTGGCTAAATGATCAAACCAGTTATGTAGTCAATATTATTTCTAACACTATTGCAGAAATTGATTAAATTCAACACCACATAGGATTCTGACTCTGTGACAAGTTCAGCTCAATGCAGTGATGGGATGTGATACAAGAGTCTAAAAGAGCAGGGGAGTACTTCTGGTTCCTGTCTCATATGCATTACATATATATTCTGTATTTTATTAAAATAGTCAACCTTCCTCTTGATTTTCACATTTACTACATCATTAGTTTCCTTTTTGAAAAAAATGCAAGGAGAGGCAAGTCATTTTAACAGTCCCTAGAGCAGTTTGACTGAACATGAGTGTTGGTTTTTTTTTTTTNTTTTTTTTTTTTTTTTTTTTTTGTTTGGTTTTTGTTTTTTTTTTTTTTTTTTTTCTATTAGTGAAGCAAATGAGGACAAACTGTCCATGCACAAGTTCTGGTATATTTAGTTGAAATGTTCCTTTTCTTTTTGCAGTTGCTCTTACAGCACTGGAGCCTTGATTTAGGTGTCTGCAGATAACAGGAAGTGTCAGCAGTGCTGATATAGTGGAGAGGAAGGTTTTCCTCCTAGTAGTGTGCGCTGCTAGCAAATATTCCTTTTCAGCCAGACAAGCCATACAGCCACAGATACAATTGATTATTGAAAATGTGGAGTTCCTGTCAAGAAACTTTGACCAGCTAAAGGCAAAGTATGTACACCAAAATCTGGCAGTTTGGGAAACTATTATGATAGTGAATGATGATTTTTCATTGTACAATTCTTCACTGCTATAAAGTTCAGAAAGAAAGCAGAAAACAAATGGTGTACTGTGCTACAGCAATAAGTACCATATGAAAATTCAGAGATAAAGGCCTTATTTGAGAAATGACAGGCATCTTTTAAAGGAATTTTATAAAGCTTTTTTGCATTGGTGTGAACCTGTATGTGTTCGTGCAAACCTGCACAAAAGTAACTCTGGAACTAGATTACTGAATAAATAGGAAAGCTATGTCATGACACTTATATAAAAGTATAGAGATACAAACTCACTTTGAGACCACTAAATAACACTATGCTTTCACATAAGTACCTCAGCTCCACAAGGAAAAAAACTCCTCAAAGGAGAGGATTTGAATTTAGCTACAAAAGCACCCCCAATTCTATTTGGGTTGCAATTGAACTTCATACCAGTTGCAACAACTTATACAGAGGCTGAATTTATCTTTTAGGAAAAAATACTGCAAAAAAAAATTTACCTCAAAATAAATTTGCCATAACAGTTTGGCATTTGAATAAATAGTGTCCTTTCTGAAGACCTGTGCACCTTGTAGTAACCACTGAAATGATCCTGTTGGACCTTACAAGCCACTGAAGGGAAGAGAATACTCAAAAATTTTGATAATTAATTTTTGTATTGCCAAACTGGAATTCAGAAGCCAAATCCTAGACTGTCTTGTGCATGTAATGTAATGTATATGCTTTACTTATTTTTAAATAAATTAATTATTTAATTAATTTATTTATTTTATATTGGTGATAAGGATGCACGGTCCACAATTACAGAATTACTGAGCTGGGAAGGGACCTCTGGAAGTCATTTGGTCAAACCCTTTGATCAGCCTAAAGCCAGTTGCCCAGAACTGTGTCTGGATGGCTTCTGAATGCCTCCAAGGATGAAGACTTCACAACCTCCCTGCACAACATGGCAATGCTTGGTCACTCTCAGAGTATAAAAAAAATATTTCCTAATGTTCAGAGGGAACCTTCTGTGTTTCAGTTTGTGCTCATTGCCTCTGGTCAAGTCCCTGGGCACCAGTGAAAAGACTGTATCACTTAATCACAACCCTCCAGTCACAGGAGCTATTCCACTACATCTCTGTGAACCTTGTCCTCCTACCCTTTCCCCTCAGCAGTAGGTTTTGTTTCAGCTCTGCAGAGCAGAACCAAGTAAGAAGTGCTGCATAAATGAAACTAACACGAGCATAGCTAATATTTTCTGTTTTACTAAATTATGTGGAGGTCTGCCTCTGTCTAGCTGTGCTGTTTTCTAATGGTCTTTTCACATATTTAAAGCTGTGGGCAACAAAATCACTTTTCTAAAGATTAGAACCATGTGTTACTCTGACTGGAAAGGCAGTTTTGAAAGGATAGTGCTGGCTGACTCATAAGTCATGTTATGTTGGACATGAGAAGAAGACATTAATAGTGAAGGCCTCTTAGTTCAATTAAGTACAGTCATTTCTCACATATTATATGGGATTTGTCAGGCCGGGCTACAGAATTGGTCCAATGACCACATATCAAGCACTATCTAATACATGAGAAATAAATTCTTGTGAGTAGCCAGATCTGCCAAAGCTGTTATGACTTGTTATATCAAACACAGGTAATGACTTAGGACTAGCAGAGAGGCATGACTGGAAGGTAACAAAAGCACCTTGGGCTTCTAGCACAGCACGGACATAGCTCCTCTGTTTGCAATCACCCTCCTGTCAAACTGCAGGAAAGAAGAGAGGATGGGGACATCCCTGAAATGGTGCCAGATACCTCTCCCATAACAGGTGACAAAGGTTGAAACATCAACACTTTTCAAAAGTTTGCTGACAAGAAAATTCCCTAATGAAGTTGCGACCTAATTAAACACATCTCCTTGCACCTTGCCTTCCCTCCTGTACAACAGGAAATAGGGGATGGAAAGGGCATAATTCAGTTTCCTCCAGTGCACCCCAGCCACCCATATATTCTCCTGGCTGCCAATGGTGTGGTACAGAGACAGGAAGGAAGCAGGGCTGGTAGCAAGATCAGACACATTTTCTGCCACAAGACAGTGGACTTCCCAAGAGAGGAAAGACAAACTCATCTTTCCGAATTTATTCTTCAGCCATCTGTCACACTTTCAAAAGACAACTGCACCAACAGGCCTTATATGCAGGCACATGCTTTGCTTTGGTCTGTGGCTCTATACTCTGACATAGCGGCAATTTTTTCACCCAAGTGTGTAATTCTGCTCTGGGTCTGCAGTTTAACACTCTGCCTCCTCAGCACTGTGGCAGGTAACTGTCTCCAGGGTCACGCAGCTCACCTGTGGTGCTTGTCACCTCTGGCCAACAGCAGAGAACTATGTAACTCAATTTTTAATGCTTTTGCCCTATTCACCATCACCTGTCCCCTTTTCTTGTTCTGGTGATCTCACAATCAAAATAGCCTCAATCACTCAAAAAAAAAAAATAATCCTTGAGTCTGAGTATGTTTTCTGCTTTTATTTGTTTTATATGATGATAAACGGACAAATTTCAGCATAGAAGAGAAAGGATCTACAAACTACCCAGGCTTATCTTTTCAAAGTGATTAGGCTCAGTGATAATGAGCATTCAGACATGAAGGATCTGCTTAGACATGTATTAATGTGCACTTGCTTACAAGCAACCAAGTCAGTCAAGCACACAGGATTAAATACTGCAATAAATTTCAGAAAATACAAGTATCCATGTCATTCTCTCTTCCTCCTCTATCCTCTTTTATCCTTTCACCCTTAAAAGCCCTGTGCTAGTTACAGCCTATGATCCATGTTTACACAGAATGTACAAATCAACTTGCTTAAAAAATCCAAGTAATTTTCAAGACAGAAATCTTGGGCTAAGACACAGGAAATATCTACTATTCAAAATTCTGACCATTTTCCATCATCCAGCAGCCTAGCAACATATCATCCAGCTGGTTTTCATTACTATGCTTGACTAACTGACATCCCACCACTCCAGATGCACACTTGTTTTTGTGTTCCCCAATCTGAGGCACTAAATAATAGCATCTAGTAGAAAATTCAGCTAAAAACTGCTTTGACCACAAATATCCATGTAACCCAATGTATTATGCCTTTTCAAACTGCAGAGTCCTCTTTAATATGTTTGCATAACCATTTCATCAGAAACACACGACTCATTTATATGACATGAGGATGGCAATGTCAGCACATACCTTCCGAGGGCCAGTATTTTTCAGCTCAAAGACATCCATGGTGTAGTTGACTCTGCGACCGTAGTGGTCAAACTGAACATTTCCAGTCAAACCTTGTATTCGAACCTACAAATGGTAAAAAACCCACCATGAAGACCCAGTCTCATGCTCTATATTTCAAATGTCACAGAGGAGTTCAAATTACCCTGGCTACATCCTTAGATCACCATAAAAACACTGCTGTAGAACAGTTCAAAGAAATAAAGTTGGCTACTTGCTTTATATTCTTTTTTCCTGTCAAGTCATGCTCAAAACAGGCTTAGATTTGTCACTATCTAACTGCTAACAAAGACACACAGTGGACCTTCTCTTCTTTCATGCTGTGCAGCTCAACAACACCTTCCAGCTGGAGGTTCTAAAGACAAGCACATTTTTTACTACTCTCATCACTCCTGGGGTTATATGAAAAAACCTAGAGGAAGTTTCACCTGAGCTCGTGTCTTTTTAGCTCTCACTCTGGTGGATTAAATGTACAAATTGAGTATATATGGCTCATCAAGGTCAACTTGACAACAACCTTAGCCGCAGCAAAGCAGTTCACTATCACAGAAGGTGAAACAGGGCTGATATGGGATAGGATTTGAAAAGGGTGTTTTCAAAGCATTGGAATGAAGAAGAGCAGAGGTGAAGCCTTACAACTGGCTGTGGCAGTTTCCCACCATGCATGCCTCAGCTGAAACCAGAACACTTTTTTTTCTTTCTGTGTCACTTCACTGTGTCACTGAAGGATACCCAAGCTGTGGTCCTTATCCCAAAGAAGTTGTGGCCATATTGCTGCTGCTGGCTTTGCTTTTAGCAGGATCTGGTCATGAAAACCTCTTTGGCAGAGTTTGAAGTCTCATGCTCTCTGCCTGAGCACAGAAGCTGGACTTAATATTTCTCTCAATTGTTACAGATCTGTGCATCTGCACAGAATATGTGAAGCATACAAAATGCTTTATTTCTCTCCCTAAGAGTCAGGCTGTGGCTTGAAATCACTTACTCTTTCCCTCTGTCCATTTCTATCTCTGCTGATTTTTCTCCAGGACTGAAACCTTGGCTTCTAGGCACAGAGCTGCCAGCTCTGTCAGCAGTCACTTCTCCTCAGCAGTTTCTCCTGAGTAGAGTCTGCTCATTTGCAATGATTTAAATTCCACTGCAGGATTTTTATTTTCTTTACTGTCCCATTCAAAGGAAAGGCTAAATCATCTTGACAGAGATCTGGAACTTTCTAGGCATCCATATTCATCAGGAATTCAAAATCCTGACATCAGAGAACAATAGCTCTGGGTTATTTCTTTTTAAAGAAAAGAACCTCAAAACTACCTATGTGATTTCCCTGGGAGAAGTCTACTTTTATTGAAGGTGACAGAAACATATTTGAAAGGTTATATTATGTGGTTATACCTTTTCCCTTAAATGACAATATTTGTACAGTCAGGTTATTTGCAATAGTAACAAATGAATTCAGCAGTGAAGTGGAGGAAGTTCCAACTATCTCAAAAGATCTAACAGTAGCTTCAAATAGTAGTAGTTCCTCTCTGCCTTCATTCCAAGTTACAAATCAGAACAACTTGAACAGCCCCAGCTGCTTCCAATTTCCAAATAAAAAATCATTTTTCATCCCCTATTACTACCCTTGTGCATACTGTTTTGCATGTCATCTAGTGTGCAACTGGTATCCAAAATTCTAAAAGATCCCTAGAATGAAGCCTTCCCTTACCTGTTTTAATGTCCTTTCCATATCAATTCCTTGACCCCATGGGGCTGCAGGATTGGCAAGACAATCACCAGCATTTCCTCTCCTTGAAATATCAATTTTCTGTCTTCTAAGATTACGGAAAGTTTCAGCCATCACAAGTACTCCATCATATGTCAATGCAGATGTATACTAAATAGATGGAAAAACACAGCCCTTCAGAGTTGACAAAAAATATGCTGTTTTAAGATAATTCTAGTTTGATTCATTATGCAGCAGTTTCTACACCTTTGTTTAGAAAACAGCTCTCCTCAAAATCAAAAGCAATTTTGTCTAAGGGATAAATGCAGGACATTTCAGTAGGTAGAGCTTTAAAATTTTATCTCCTAAGGGTAGAAAAATCTGCATCTTAAGAATTAATTTAAAAAAACAAATTAAACTTGAAATATTAAAGTATTTTTTTCTTTCCACTTGACTCATACAATAGGGAATATCCCCATCCACCTAACTTACCCCAAAAGAAAAGAAATGAACAGTAACTCATTGAGAAAATATAAGTGAAAAATGCACAGCTAATGAGCAGACATCCAGGCTACTGGAACTGTTAAGAATGATCAAGAGTAGGTTCTTCCTCTTGGAAAACCTGTGTTGGCTCTCTGCCTGATACGTACCCTGAGCAGCCTGTGTTCCTACACTAACTACAGCAACTGCTTTAGGTTGATAACATGCCAAATGAAACGTTTAGAACAAGTCTTCAGCAGATGTTAGCCTGGAGCCACATAAGCTAAGGGATGTTTTCTCAGTAAGGTCCTCTGATAAAAAAAGTGCATCAGGAAAAGTTGTTCACATGACCAAGGCTGCTATTGATATGCTCTCTAACTTCCAAAATTCAAATTCCACTATACAAATGTGATTTCCTTCCTTTCCTTTGTCTTGCAGATTATAAGGTCTTTGAGACATGATTTATCTTTACAACCTCAAATTTTAGTTATCCCTAGATGAATTATGTGTGATTCCAATTAATCATGCTGACTTCTCAGAAGCAGACAGAATGATCCTGGTTTTGTGGCAAGGAGTCCTAAAGGCAGAATTTTTCCTGTCACCAGTAACCGGCGATGTCTGTATTCCAAGCCTTTGGTTTTGGTTTGTTCATTTGTTTGTTTTTTTGGTTTTTTTAACATAAATTTTTGGAGTTTCTCTGAATTCTGTAGCTATGTCTTGTAATACCCATGTTGACGCTTTCTCTAGACTTTGCCAAGCTCTCAGTGTCCCAGCCAAAGGAGGGCTGGTTGCTTATCTTTGCATAGTGCCAAGTGCAAAGTGCCCAGCTCATTTTCAAGCACACCTGGTATGTGTTAGTGCATATAATAACAACTACTTTGATGAAATCATATTTACAGCTGTGCTGTGATTTGCCTGCCAGGAAAACTATAAGTCAAAGAAAAATTTTCTTATTAACTTGTGAAGGATTAGGATAGAGGATGGGATGAGATTCAACTTTAAAATCATGCCTGAATGTGATTTCTACGTGAGGCTTTGAGGTAGAAAATTTCCAGAGGAAACTCCATATGAAAATTTAAAGGTAGCAAATTTACAGTTACACTAATATCTCATCCAGAATAATTCATCTGTCAGGAAAGATCTGCACTCCGAAGAAAACTAGATAATTAGACTAATTAATGCAAATTTTATTGAAATTAAGTTGTCAGTTAAGCATTTGACCTTTAACTGCTGTCGGTAAAGGGGTGAAATTGGAGAATAAATGACAACAGACATTTAAGTACATCAGCAAAATGTGTTGCAGTTTTTGTTTCCACCTCACAAATGTAAGAATAGACATGATAAATGGCCAGTATAGTAAGATCAACTGCCTTCTCCTCTGCCTAAATAATAAAGTGGTCATTCATGTATTCAAGAATGTTAATCAGAAATTAGAACACTGGAGTGAAATCTCTGGTAGTGCTTCAGATCAGCAAGTACCTTTGGTGGGGTCTCAGATCCTGGGTATTCTCTCTGGTCCAGTTTCTTCCAGCGCTGCATCAGCTTAGTTACCATTGGGGTGCTGAAATCCACTAGCTGAAATCCAGTCACATTGGCTCCTCCATGCATAAATCTCTCCAGAGAAATATCTTTGAATCCCTAGAAAATCAATTTAAGATTTTGTTTGCCCTCCTACACCACTGTGGGTCCAATCCGTTCTAGGTCAGCATGGCAGAACAAAGAATGCACAACAGCAGGATTCCATTAGGAGGCAAAATTTAAAACCAGAGAATAATGCTGAACTCTCATTCATAACTTCCATTTCTGTAATAAAGAAAAAAAGCTAAGAAATAAATTTGCCACGTTATTGCTAGGGTGGTCTTGACAGCTAAGCAACACATTGTTGGGAATGGCAGACAGTTTTTGAAGAAGTGCCTTTGGCAAATCAACTGAAAAATGCCGGCAGAATATCAAAGGCTTAATCCAATTTCCATCAAAGTTGTTAGATTGGAATAAGCACCGTATTAGTGCTTTAAAAAAATGCACTCCTCTATTTTTGCATATTAAAAAAATGAACAACACTATTCTGTAAATAAATTTATGCCAGGATTCATTGTTTAGGCTCAAAATATCTGAGATGATGAGATAATATAATTGACATTAGAAGGCAGAGACAGCATATGAGGATCTCAGTGCAAGGAAAATAACATCAGAATAACACTTCGGTTAAATAGGATTGTGGTACCTCTTAGATCTGTTATATATTGAAAACCTAGAGTGAACCCCAACACTGAAAGAGAAGATAAAGCACATATATCTCCTGACCTATTGGTTTCTCTGGCTAATCTGTTCAGGACAATTCTTTATTAGAATTTCCCTTTAGAGACAGAACTGAACTTCAATAAACTGCATAACACAAACTGCTAAAGCACTAAGAAGCAAACATAAATCTTTCTCCTTCTTTCCTAACTGCTATTTCTAAGGCTAGCTCAGAGGTACCTGATTTTAATTTTCTTAAATTCCTCTAACTGGTATTTACCAGTGAAAATATAAGTGAAAACACAAATCTAGAAATATTTAGGAAAAAAAAAAGTGGGGTACCAGGCTACTGACCCAATATCCCAGGGGAAAACACTTGTTAAGGAAATAGATTTGATTCATGTCCTAAGGGATACTAACAGTAAATACAAAAGATGATGCATCAGAAGTCATATTACCCACATAATTGAACAGACAGTAGATAATGAAGTGTGCCCCTGCTGAAGTAGATCAGATACACCTGTCTCCACTGCATACCTCACTAGCAGATTACTGCAACATCCAGTTCCTTGTCTACAGCAACTATTTTGCATGAGAATAAATATTTGGGGAACTATAAAACTGTAATGTTGAAAAATCTAATTTATAAGATCTAAGAGTACAGACATCTCATCTGAAACACCTGAGGCCTTAAAAATAATCTGAAGTGGTACTAAGTTAAGGTTCAAGTGCAGCAAAGCACAATAAAATATTTCATGTCAACTAAAATTCCTTGAGGGAGAGTAGAAAGAAAACAGTTTAAAGCATGCATTAGACTCTGTCCTACATTTGTGCTTTGCCAGGCAGGTATTTTGGCTTAAAGAATGAGTCATTTAAATAATAAAATACTGCATTTGCTCTTTCTTTGCCGTCTTCTAAGCATTAGCTGTGTGAATGTCCAGTTCAGCCTTCAAGTAAAAATACTGAACAAGTAATTTGACTGGAAATAGCTGATCTTACCAGAAAATAAATGTTCCCTGGGGAATGTATAAAACTTACCTCTAGAATTCTTACATTACTAATAATAAAATGAGTCAAAAACCACTGCAGTTCTGTAAATTCTAATGCAGCTTCAAGATACATGTATCAGTTCTTTCTCCTACCTTGATTTTGATAAAATTTAGGAGTATTACTTACTATATTACTGTGCCCTTCATATCTAGATAGCTGCAACAAAAAACCCAAGTTCTTTTACACATCATAAAGAATGCATTATCTACAAGCACATATTAGAGACAAATGGGAAATGCTGTGTGAAGTGCTATAACTTCAAAGTAAAACTGTGTTTCACTTACCGAGCAGGGGTATAATTCTAGAAAAGTATCTTACCAGGTTGGCAACAATATAATGGTATCCTTTAACATGCTTTCCCACGCTCACAATCTGTGGGAGAGAAATAAGACAAAAAAGGAAAAACATTGTCATACTGTTTTCTCTAAAAAGGTGTTTTCATAGAAAGCTACATATAAACTGAAATACATAGCACCAGTAATATAATGTTATGACTCTTTTTGCAATAACATAGCTATAACATTCCAGGGGCTTAATAATGGAAAAAAGTTAAAATTACAGTGAGTAAAGTAACGAACTGGTAATTTTAGTGCCTTTTGTATTGAAAATACTACTGTAGTATACTGTTTTACCAAATAGAGCAATTACCTATGGGATACAAATTCAGAAGCAGGAGATCTCACATTAGCTAGAAAGCCTACCCACTGATTTACTTTTTCATTTGAAATAAGTGTAGAATGTATGAATGAGACTGGGGGTTCATCTCTTGGGATCAAAGCTGTTTGCTCTTGACGTGGTCAAATACTAAGAGTGTTATTCAGCTCTCAGTAAAATGCTAAAGGCTTTGGGAATGGGCATGAGCTAGGACAGAGCACGGTTGTCTGAGTGTTTAACCAAAATACAGCATCGAGGGATGCAGAAAAGGCAACAACTGCAATATGGCAAGATCAACCAGAGGGTTCAGACAAAACCTGAGTCCACTTGCACATTGCATCAATATTATTGCAATTTCTAGGATGGAGTAACTCTCATTTAATGTGCCAAAAAAGAAAGTAAGGTAATATTTTGTCAGCAAAAAATGGTGGTAATAGATGTGTTGCAGATTAAAGCTGCTTTTACTAAAGAAACTAACCAGTACTTATAATCAGTAACTAGTAACTAAGTACTACCAGTAACATGCATCTTGCAGTTAACAGTACAGTCCTTTGAACTCTTATTTTTGATAGTCTACCATTCATTTAGAAAAAGTCTGCATTCAGCTCAAATTTTTACCTCTCTTGAAAGCATTTTTGCTTCATTCCAAATGAATAAATAAGGCACAAGCAATAGTTTTCCATGAAGTGCAGGTCACTCAGTAAGTAACAGGAAGCGTATGGATTGGTTTCCTTTCCTGCTTTGAAATCTTAGCTCTAGACTCTGCCTGAAGAATTGACAACATCCTGCCTTTAGAGATCGATCACATCTCATATTCAAAAGACAGAACAAACATTCACTATGCCTTGCAGCCCTTTTCCCCAGTGCTGTAAAAAGTGAATAAAAGTGAATAAAAGTGCATTTTTAGAAATGAAGAAAAGCTGATGAAGGACTAAATATTTTGACCAAAGACATCCAGGAATCCATCATCTAAATCTAGATTAAGACTTGGAAATACTTGATTCTGGACTCTATTGTTCCAGTAAATCAATTCCTTTTTGCAGCAGAATAGATAGGAAAATCCAAGGGATTTGGCATAAGTATATGG
Organism: Sterrhoptilus dennistouni; assembly: GCA_013397095.1. Lineage (NCBI taxonomy): Eukaryota > Metazoa > Chordata > Aves > Passeriformes > Zosteropidae > Sterrhoptilus > Sterrhoptilus dennistouni. Next base: position 145,261 of record VWZU01009054.1, on the reverse strand, counting down.
TCTAAATTGTTTTAATTTCATTACTTTAAAGTAATAAACAAAATTAGCAATTGGTCTTTTATCCTTTTGCTCTATCCCAAACTTTGCTCCATATGTATAGTTGTCCTAGGGTGACTTTATGATGCTTGTATCCCAAATTTTCTGTTCTGTTTATGTTGGATATTAAGTTCTGCACCTTTCAGACTGGTTCCGAGAGCAAAGGGGGAAGAAGAAGTGCAAGTTTGTTTGCAGAAACTGCACTTCCTCCCCTGCATTCCTTCTCACGGACTGTGTTGTCTGCAGCAAAAATAGTGAAAGAGACAGAGGGGGCTTTTCTTTGCTTTTTTGCTGGCTTTCTTCATTAGTTACAGCAAGGAAAGTTTTCCCAAGACTGTGTCTTTTTTTGCTTGGAACTGTTCAGCCCTGTTCTGGACTGAAAGCCCAGAAGAGCACAGGGAGCTCACACCTGTGGCCCACCAGGACCCAGGACATGGCATTTTCCAGAGCAGGAGGGACTGATAAGAGACTGAGCAAGCCAAGCTACACTGCACAACAAGGACTCTCTCTCTCTCTCTGAATTTGCCATCTCTTCAGAACAGGGAGAGGTTCCATTGTATAATATTATTTATTTTCTCATGTTTGTGAATACTTTTCTCATTAAATAAACAGTTTTTTCCACTTCTCTCGAAGGAGGTTTATCTCCCAAACTGGTGGGGGAGGGCTGCTTGAATTTGCTTTCTAGAAGGGACCCCTTCTGAGATTTCCTCCCTAAATTTGCCCTAAACCACGACAATAGTCTAAAACTAAAGTGTTTGTAATTAAAAACCAAAACATAAACCTAAAAAATCTCAGATGACACTAAACACCCAAGCCATGACCAGATTGTTACCCTTCATATAAATGAATTTTAGACTTAATAAAACTCCCAGATCAGTGATTTAATACTATTGCTACCATTTTATTGGGGGTGGCAGGGAGAGAGAAGTCACAACTTTCCCTATTATAAGCTCAACATGTGTGAGGACCTTACTTGAATTACTGTCAAGTAATTAATTTTTTCATATAATAAAAAGTTTCAAGTCCTGTATGGGTCAATGGCTTCAAAAGGAATATGATCCCTGATCCCAATAAAGTTTATACATTTGTACTCATTCAGCAGTGCACGGTAATGAAAATATTTGCCTCCCCATCACAGAGAAACTGATATAGGTTAAAAAATTACATTTTTAAATTAATACCACATCATAACCTGAAAGTTTTTAAGTGGATTGACATAATTTAGGATCATAGAATCATGGAATGGTTCAAATTGGAAGAGACCTTCAAGATCATCTAGTTCCAACACCTCACAAGTCTTTCTCCTCAGATCTGTGCTTGATCTATTCACCCTCAGTTTGGGCAAATCTCCTTTTGAGGTTCATTTCTGTGCTTGTTCCTAGGAAAAGCATGTAGATACTACTGCAGAATTCCTGGATTTGATGTGAATAATATTTTTGAAAGACCTGAAATTTGACGTTTTTATTGTATTCTCTCAAAACTTGTTTCTTCAGGTGAGTGAGTGACACACACACACAGTTATGTATCGTGTAGTTGTCTTAACTTCCCTTATAGTCAGTAGAAAGAGCAGGCACTTTGAGGAAATGATTCAGCTTGTTCTAAAGCACATGTGTAAAACTAATTAGACAGCTTATGCCTTGAAAATGCGTATTTTTCTGCATTGACTAGAAAAAGAGTTGACGGAGATTAGCTCTGATGTGGACATCTATATTTTATATCCCTCATGTTAACGGAGATGAATTTCACCCCAAAAATGTTGATTATACAGCCAGGAAAGAGAAGTAATGGCTTCTATTTTCAACCAAGATTGGGTACAATTCTGATTTTGAATTTGGAAAGTATTACAGCTATTGATCATACAGACTTTGAAAACTGGGAACTGGTTATAGTTTAGGGAGAAAGTGCCTGTTTAGTGAAATAGTTTCTGTGACTATGTCGTAGTTTAGAATATCCAAAATACACATGCAGTCGCCTTTCTTCCTCAAATATCAAAGCTGCAGATTATGATCTAGAAAACAAGATATGAATTCTTGCTACCTGAACAACCCTCTTTTGAACCACTACACTTCTGCCCTGAGAGACACTGAGGCAATGAACTTAAGTGTCTTTGTAACAGGGAAAGGAACTTGACAGCTACTCAGTCTGGAATGTGAAATCTCTCACTTTCCTTCTCTGTGTTTTAACTGGTTAAGAGTGGCTAAAGTTTTGAGAGATGAGACCTCCACCATTCCATTCACGTAAGAGTAGATATTACCCAGAACCCAAAACAAGCCTGAGATTTTGGCAAATGAGGGAGTGTTCCAGAAAGCCTTTCCTACAGAAGTTCATTAAATCAGGGGGCACTTAAAAAACCCTGGAACTTCCTTGTGCACTCCTCAATTCAGACCAAAAGGCCAAGTTCAATCATTGCCCAGAGGGAAGGTAGAGTGGCACTGTCTAACATCTACATTAGCAAATAAGGCAGCTGGTGGGATAAGGTCTGTACAGCAAAAGTGTCAGTGCTAAGGAGCTGGCACCATACCATATATTTCAGGGATTAAATCAGTTCATGTATTTTGAGTCCAACCTTGATGTGAAACTCAGGAACCAGGACACTGCAAAAAAAAAAGAGACATGTTCCAGCTAGGATACTCTGTGTTCCTGTGGGCTGCACTTTCTTAGACAGCCCCTGGGTATTTGTGCAGCAGGTAGCAGATTCATGCAGCACAAGGTTGAGCAGTGAGAACTGCCTTAATTTCAAAAGCAAGGTCCTGGAAGAGAGGGCAGTGCTGTCACAGAGATCTTTAGTGGCTCTGTCTTCACACAGCATTCACTGCAGCCAGTTGTGAAACCTAGCAGGGCTGAGGCATCCAAGCTGGGCCGTGCCAGTCACACAAGCAGTGAAACACCAGGAAACTGCTGATACAGTCGGTCAGGGTCATGGTAGGTCAGGAAGGACCCTCTGCATGTGTATCTGTGCTCTTCACTGCTTCAAGATGCTCTGATTCAAAACTGTCCTAGTGCCAGCAGTCCATGGCAGAATGAAGTATTTACACATTATGAACACTAATAATTACATGCTATGCAGTACTTCCTCACTTACACATTCTAAACATTTGGTTTTGCTCTGTATTTGCTCTGTACTCCCACTCTGGCAGCTCAGGGAGATTTTAGGAAGAAATTGCTGGGAAGGGTAAACTTTGATTCTTTGGGAAAGGCTGAAAGCAAGTGTAAGCAGTTTGATGCACTGGCTTTAGTATGTTGATTTGCAGGTTTTAAATCAATGATCAAGGTGACTAGTAACTAGAACTGGAGCTTTTTTATACTTGTATTTGTAAAATTGAAGAATTATTAAATAATCATCAGTATTAAGAAGAATGAGTAAGAAAATATAATCTGCTTTCCAAATTGCTATTAACAGGGAAGACAACACTCATTCCATATATTACCCTGTAGTCACACTGTTGGTAAATATCTCATTTCTGTAAATGAAACAGAACAGAATTAAAAAAAAAATAATAAAAAAGGTAAGATATTAAGGCCATAAGGCTATCAAGTTTATTTCACAATCTAACACAATTTCATTTAGTTGAGTTTTTTCCCCAAATATTACTGTTTATGTAAGTGTCTGCAGAAAGGTGAACTTCAAAAAAACCCAAATCAGCATTAGGATCTAATCACATCATAAAATGCATATACATATAAGAAACTAAAAAGAACAGTATGTTGTGAGAATTTTTAGTTGCTGATCTACAGTAACGCAAGTATGAAAATGCCTTATTCTGATTTCAGAATTCCAGCGGTAATCAAAAGTAACTAGAATTACATTGACTTTAAAGTTTGTAAAAGCAGGGCCAGTGAGATCCAACTCAGGCTTTTGACACAACTCTGTGACTTTACCATACAATACTGTTCTTTTAATTTAGCTGAACAATAGCCTGGTCTATGAAATTGAGAAACTGTTCTACTATTGGAAAGAAGGGCTACCAGTGTCTGCTTTGATTATTTTCTTTTTCTTTTCCCTGTATGTGGCAAGGTCACTGACTTTGATAAAACCATTTGCAAACTTGCATCAGCATCTGAACAGAGAATCTGGCCCCAAGTCATCCTCTGTTCTCTACTACTGTGAAATGGATATTGCACATAACTCATTTTAAAATAATGCTTAACTTCGGTAGCATGAAATGTCCCTCGTTATGATTTACAGAAGATGGAGGTCAGTACCGCTGGAGTGAAAAGGACTTATTTTCAGCTAAATCTCTTCAAAGGATGATAGCTGTGCATTACCAATTGGACTTTAACAAAGGTTTTCCTCTTTGCTATTGTATCACAATTCACTGCCTTAAGAAAAAGAACACCTGCAATAAAATGAAGTCTGTCTAAGGCAATATAAAAAGAGCGGAGACTTGTTAAAGACAGAAGATTGAGACCTGACCTGAAATATTGCAGCAGAAATGGCGATGATATAAACCACAACTGAAGTGGGATTTTATACAATATCTGAACCCAGGATAAATCTTTCACAAAGCCACAGAAAAAGCAATTGAGAAACAAGCCTAATTTTAACAACTAGTACTCAGAAAAGGGCATTTTTATTGGGGAAAGGATGGACAGCCACTAGAGAGGATACTAAAGAAGGCAGAAAACAAAACAGGTGTGGCTCTGTCTGTTGTGAAGGCAGGTGCTGAGCTGGAACAGGGCTGTGTACACCTGCCCCTCACATGGCTGGGCAGAGAATGATCCTTTCCACACAGACCCCGTGCTCACCACCAACTGGCAAAGCAGAGAGCGCTGTGCAATGCAGGAAACTGCTGGAGGAGAAAATCTAGAGAGAAATCTGGCTAAAAGGTCATTAACCAGTGCCTTGAGCATGGCTATTGCTTCCTTCTGCTGCTAAAGTTGTTTGCATTCAAAGTCTACTCCTATCCTAAATACAATATGCAGACTTGTAAGGAAAAAGGAAGCGAGAAAAGAGATGAAGGGTGTAAGAAGAAGGTCATTTCACAAATCCTTTGAATCATTCATATTCGTTCTTTGTCTCCTACTGCTGATTTGCTCTTTCAGCGACTGAAATAACTTATTTCTCATGTCCAAACCTCATCAGTTGTGTGCTGCAGTAAGAAAATGCATTCTTATTACTGTGCAGTGTGGGACTGTGTGCAAAATCCCAGCTGCTTCACAGAAAGGAGCCTGTGCTGAGCTCCTCCTGGCTCTGCAGGGTGAGGAAACTGCTGGTGGCAGTGCCGATGGCTGGATCCTTCAAGGAGAGGAACCATCAGTTTGCACTGACATTACAATGCTGCTTAGAAGCAACTCCATAGACCTCTAGGGGAAAAAAAGCATGGAGAGTAAAGAATGATAAGAAAAGGCACTTTATGAATCTTCCATTCCCTCTGGGACTGACACACCCAGAGAGCTGCTACTATGTCCCTGAAGTGGCATGAAGTCCAACAATGCTGCTACCTGCGTACCCTACTGTGTGCTGTGCACATACAAAATTTTTCGGCTAATGGTTTGCTCCTGTGGTTCTGTGGGAGCAGAGCTAAACCTGCAGTTTATTCATGCATATGTAATAGACATAGGGGGAAACTGCAGAGAGCCCATACTGTTTCTGAAACAAGAGATAAAGAAATCTACATTATGCCACTAAACTACATGGAAAAGCCATGCTGTCTCTTGATAAGAACTCATCTGTGTTGTGCTAGTGATCCTTTGTGCCAACACATCTCTGTGCTCATGAAAAACAGGCAAGTGGGAATGTTGGTGCTAGTACTCTGTGTAACTCATGTGTCTGGAAAATTTTCATCTTCCTGTATTATGTTGCAATTTATTACAAAGTATAATGTTTTAATTTATTATTATCTTAAATTAAGTATGCTAGTAATCTAAATATGATTTGCAAAAGTGCCAAGTGCTGTCGTCAGCTACCAGACACACTGGAAACTAAGATGAGAAAAAAATATTAAAACCAGCCAAATTGACAGCTCGATCAATTTAGGGAAATTCAGCAGTCACACACTACTTTTTCAAGTTTAGCATTCCTGAGACAAAATGAGAGGAGATGAAGAAGGAGGGAAATATCTTGGCTTCTGTACTTCTCTCCACACACACATTCATTTGCTTTCATTTTGATGACAATACTAACTACTACTACTACTGCTACTAATTCTTCTACTACTACTACTACTACTGCTACTACTACTAATTCTTGCTGTGACAAGCCACTCCATTTTATCTATCAGAGAGATTTGGTTTTCAGTGCAAACCCATATATGATATTTCTCAGCAATGTATCTCAAGGCTCTTTAAGGCTGAGGAATCAGCGATGTCAACACATCGAACAACTGAGTCAGACAGCTGTGAACAGCATTCAAGACACTGGGCAGCTACTTCCCCATTATGCTCGTTAATAACAACTGTTAGCTGTTATTAATTAGAGTTTATTGGCTTGCAGTTTGTACAAGATTAAAGATAGTAGTACTTTGTGGCAACTTTATCTCCATGTGTAAATTTTAATACTACACAGGACCATGTAATTCTTTCTGTTATTGTGTATCAGTTCAGCTGTGTACATTGAAGCATTAAATCTGTGCCAGATGCTCCATAACAGTTTTCACCTCTGTGTTTAAAGGCAAATAAGCCCTGGGTGAGCAACGAGACTTGATCTTGATGATTCAGAGCACTGACACTGAGAAAAGTGCTCATCTACTGGGAAACATCCTATTTATTTCTTGTGGGCTGTGGAGAGTGGGGTGCAGGGAATAAAAACCAAACAACACTGGAATCAGCCTTTTTGGTACACCAGGAGCTAGACTGATGATCTCTGACAGCAAAACTGATTCACTGTGCAAAATTCAGAAGAAAATGCTGTTCACAGTGGACACTGGGAGGCTTTGAACACACAGAATGCTGATGTTTCAACTTTGTCAGATGGAGATGGTGGGAGAGGATGGAGCTGCTACAGATGGAAGAAGAAAGGAAATCCATTGCCATTCATGCAAAAAGGAGAAACATTTCTTTTTCTGAATACAGTCCTCATCATGTGGATTTGTTTATGGATATATCTGTTTGTATAAATATAGAAACAAACACTGTCACGTTACTGCATATAGAAAACAGAAATTAGGAGTAGCAATATTCTCTTTCAGAAAAAAGTAAACATAAAGGTCCTAGGCAAATGCAATTACAATTACAGTTAGCCTGCACTTTCAGCTTGCTTTGCTGAGCTTTGCATGAAGGTCATTATGGAGACACAATTAAATCGAATTTCTGGTAAAAATCTGCCTTAGTGGGCTACCAGAAATAAGGAAGAAGTAGCAGACTACTCAGTAGCAGACAATGAGGAACCAAAATGCTGGAGAAGCATCTGCCTGGCTTATTTATGTACTTTATAGACACACTCAATGATGCACTCAATGTAGCACAGAGGTTGATCACCCTTGGTGTTCCTTCTGGCTGTTTCTGATGCAAGCACGTTATGGATTTGCAAGATCCAGTACAAGATGATACACAGTTCACTCACTCATTAGGTATTTCTATCTCAAGAGCTGCCTATGGGTGTGTAAAAAGAGTACTGCAAATCAAAGGAGCTCAGCTGTGTACATCTGTGCCTTATTTTGTGGCCTCTCAGCTGGCTCACCAAGCACAGGAGGACAGGGTGGGTACACACACTGGATAGAAAGAGGCCTTGCCAGAAAGCTCCTGGGCTTCTGGTTTGAGTTTCCCATGGGGCAGTCTCTGCAGAGAAATGGCAGAGAAAGCCAACAGCCTCTCGGACTGCGCTGCCATCATGGTGAGAGAGGTGATCCTGCTCCTCTGCTCAGCTCTGCTGAAGCACATTTGCAATGGTGTGTCCATTGCTGGGGTCCCCAGTACAAAACAGACATGAATATAATGAAACAGTCCAGAAAAACACCACCAAGGGTATTGAAACATCCGTCATATGAGGAGAAGATGAGAGAGCTGTGACTGGAGCAGCCTGGAGAACAAATAGCTCAGGCAGATCTTAGCAATATCTATAAGTAACTCAATGGGAAGAGGGTACCTGACTCTCCTTTGAGGTGTACAACAATAGGACAAAAGGCAAGGGACACAGGTTGCAACACAAGAAATTCCAGCTAGATATGAGGAATTTGTTTTTTTCCATGAGGTGGTCAAGTAGTGAAACAGGAAATAAAAGTGTTATGAGATCTCCATCCTTGGAAGCATTCAAAATTTGGCCAAATGACTAACCTGATCTAAGGCTACCCCCTTGAGCAGCAGGAATGATCTTCAGAGGTGACTTTTAATCCCAATTATTCTCTTAGTTTGTGAAATAGAGCTTTCATGCCAATACTTCAGTTTGAATTTCAAAGGCAGCTCCAAAATCTCTCTGAAAACAAATCCCACTGCTCTAAGAGTCCAGTCTTTTTTTTTTCTTCTGGGATCTTACTTGCTTTGCAATGCTTAATATGTGCTGACAATGAGAATTCTGTCAGAAAAAGGGACTAGAGAAAAAAAACTAACTTCCAATTTCAGCACTTCATGCTTTTGAAAACTTCTTTAGATCATTTTACATGTCCTTTTGGTATAGATTAACAGCAAAAAGAAAAAAAAATATTGAAAGACCAGAAGGAAAGGGCTAAAATATTTACAGTTAATTACACTCTTCCTCATGATCTAAATGACTCTTAGCTTACACTTTTCAGCGTAGTTATCAAATCTGTTTGGAGTATTGGCTGCATTGTGTACCTGAATACATTTCTGAGCACCGAACAAACTATAAGAAATAGCTGTGAGATCAGCTATGGCTGAGGAAATGAGAGTCTGCTTCTCCAGTAATAAGGGTTATTAGTCTCAAAGTAAAAAAAACAACCAAATACAGTGTTTGAACAAATAAAATATATTTTCACTGAAATTTTCTAAATTTTTTTTCTGTGATAGTCTCCAGATCTGACTGTCAGAGTCCAGGGCACACAGAGGTGTGCCCTGGAAGGTCACAGACCTCAGCAGAGAGGTTGTAGTAGAGCCTGGCACAGAGCCCAGGAAGACACAGGCTTTGATTTCAGTCCATGAGAAAAACTTCCAACACAGAGAGGAATTACGAGTCACAAAGGTGTGACACACAGTAGTGTAGTTTATCACTGGGTGGAAAATTTTATAGTTTTGGGGTTCTTAAAATGGGGAACAAGATGGAGGACTTAGGGCAGTACACCCTGTGTTCTTCTCCTTCTCCCTTGGCATCAATTTTCTGCAGCGATGGTGGCACAAAGTAGTTTGAGAGGATTGGGTCAAAGTAGAGATGACCCTTTTAGTATAGGTGATAAGACATTGGCACAGAATTGTAAATAATAGATACATAATTATCTGTATAAGAATGTAGCAACCTCCCATCACGGGGAGAAGCGTCCTGTGTCTGAGCTGCTGTGAACACCTTGGCTGGGCACAGAGAAAATTCTAAGATAAGAAACAATAAACACGTGAGAAATCTTGGAAAAATAAGACCTTGAAGAATCCATTTCATTCTCACGTCTGGCTCAAAGCCTTCAGAAGGCAAAGAAGACTCACTTAAACCGCCACCTGAATTTTGGGTGAAGAAAAACCAAACCTGAGATCTGACCACACTGTTCTATTACACTTCAGCACTGCTTGCAAAACAGCAAACAACAAATAATGGAAAACCATGATGTCTATTTACTGAAGGTAAAGTATCCCAACTAATTAAATGCAAGTACAATCTAGGAGAGAGCACCGTGACATTTCCTTAAATGTGTGTTTTTAGCTATATATTTTTATCATCTTTCCTAAGGAAATCCCTTTTCTGCTACTGAGCTGTCTCTGGGTCTGTTTATCAGTTTTCCAGTAAAATACTTTTTAACACATATGGCAATTTCAGCTATATTTGAAAGGAAGTCAGTATGTTTAAGACACTGTCTAAGACATCTAAGGCATTAAGTATGTACAGTTCTTATTAATAGTGGCTGCTGGGTGGAGAACAGAGACCCATCTGTTTTAGCCACCAAAAGGACAGGAAGCACCTGGACATTACACCTCCTGTCTGACAGCTACTAGTCAGCACATGGCTACTGACACCTTCCACACATTTCTTAATTAGTCATAGTAATTGCTGTTTCTTTCTAGCTCAGTACACTTCTGGTAAGAAAAACTTTATGGTGCTTGTGGAAGAGGTGGACTAAGAGAAAAACAAAGCCCACAAAGATCCAGAGGGATATCACTTGTTTTAGTACTTCTAAACACCGCTTCCATCTGTCTTATGTAGTTTCTGGATTGTTTCAGATTGTACTTACACAAATTAAGCAATAAACAAGTACTAATGTGAAGAGAATTTTGTGGGAAAAAAAGTTTAAAAAATAATGATTTTGTTAAGCTGGGAAGCCTGACTTGGGGTTTCATAACTTCAACTTAAATAGGTGTGTGGTATTAGTTTTGTTTGAGTTTTCTCAGTAATAAATAAACCCACATATCTTTTGTTGGCATATTTATTTTGGAACATGGATTCTGCATTTCAGACACAAATCCAGTAAATACATATAAATTTAAATAATAATTTTCTAATTTTAGTAGATATACCCTTCAGCCTAGGCTGACTTGACTTCTGATTTGCACTGAATGAGCAAAAAATGCAAACAGATACATTATTTTTGAAAGCAGGAAGAGAATAAAATGAAAAGAAGGGGTAAGAAAAGAAGCAAAACTCTCAATGAACAGTTGTATGTTTCTTGCTGTGCCGTATGTGGCAAACGACTCCTTTGGCCTGGACTGCTCAGATGCTGTACAGCTTGCTGCCAGTGTTACTGGATTAGTTGGAAGGACTGGAAATCATGTTACAATGGGCTTCAAGCATTCGTTTCATCCTTAGCAGAAAGTTCTTTGTATTATATTTATGGGAGCACTTTAGAAACAGAGCTTGCAAAGAAGAGACATAGAAGCAAAGAATTTTCCATCTCTTTCACTGACTTTCATCCTTTCATTCAAACAGAATATTTTAGTATTTTTAAAAGACCACCTGCTGAAAGGGCCGTGAAAAAAGGGACGTCGGTAAACAAGGACATAACGGTCCTTGAGAGAAAACAAATCACTGGGAATGCATTCTGCTATACAAGCTATAGCTCTTACATAAAACTGTGGCAATATCATTTCATCTTTCTGTGTCATTGTTTTAGCTGCCTTTCTGTAATCTGTAAAGGTAATGGTAAAAAAAACCCAAAACACCCTAATTTCATGTCTGTAGGAAAATGAGGCTTTGCCTCTGTCCCTAGTCACTTATGCAACACAAATAAAGGGATATTCTGGTTTATGTTTTGAACTTGTTGCACATTTTTTTATGGTTGTGTATGAACAAATGAAATAAAGGGCCAGGTAAATACTAGGAATCAGATTTAGTGAGATCACTTACAAGGTTCTAGAACACATTCTGTTAAACATAAAAAGTTTTCTATAACCATTAAGTGCAAATGTGCTTTCTCCAAGCTTCTTGAAAGCTGTGTGGAAAGCTGACATGGGATAGATCTTTGTAAAATCACAGATTCCTAGAATGGTTTGAATAGGAAGGGACTTTAAAGATTATCAAGTTCTAAGCCCCCTGTCACTGAGAGACACTTTCCATCTTATTTTTCCTGCTTTGGGGGCCCCTGCTCAGCAGTGAAACATGCCTGTTTTGGGTTATTTCTACAGGCAAGCAGCAGTGGCCATGTCAAGCATGGAATCCCTTGTGTTACAGACTGTGGGTCTGCCCCAGGCAGCAGCACTGCCAAGGCTGCCCTGGGAGGCCACAGGGAGGGAGCAGTCCATGCCTAGTGCCACACCACTCCCAGCCATGCACCAGGACTACACTGGTCAGTAAAATGGGTGCAGGCCTGCTTCCCCTTCTCAAAGGCAAATCATGGGCATCACTCGAAGTGGGTAAGTAAACAAAACACGTCTGGCAATAGTCTTGGTGTTTGTGTGGTGTCTTTCAGAGCCTGGGATGCAGGCTGGTAAGGTCTGCCAGAAGAGTGTAAAGGATGAGTTTCACTTCCAGGTAACAAAAAGATTTTCCTGGTCATGGTTATTGCAAGCTGTTAAGAAGGTAAGGTGTTCTTTCACTATCCTGAGAATAAAGCATGAAAAGGAGCTAAAATTATCTTTGTAGGCTTAAGTTACAGAAGATTATTAAGTGTAGGTGGAGATCTGCTGACTCAGGCTGAAGACACTCTTTTACTGATCACAGAGGCAAACCCTTTCATGTGTGCAGAAATGGATGCCTTGCTTCAGTGTTATGTTTAAATAGGGCTTTGAGCTGAGCCATGCCAGCAGGCACTAACACCAAAACCAGGCAAAATGGTGCCAATAATCCCCAAATACCTCCAAGTCAGTCTTGTGTGGGTGAACATGACCAAAGAAGAGGAGCACAGCTTTATTAAGACAACCATCACAGTCTTGGCATATCCTCGAGAGGTAAGATCTGAAACCTTTGCTGAGATAAGAACAAGAGGGAGCAATCCAAGCAAACCAGATACAAACCCTTGAGTGCAGGCTGAATCCATCTTCTGGACTTAATGTAATGGCAACCCTACTGCCCCTTTCTAGAATGCAAATCTGAAAATCAAACCCCATTTCTCTGTATTTCACCATAAGAATCTATACAAACTTGGCCCTGCCCAAAACATCATAGCTACATAAAACCTGAAAGGAAGATCTCACGATAAAAAATGCACATCTTGGGTTGTGTATGGGGGGGAGCCTGGAATTCAGACACATCACTGGGTTCCAGGAGAGAACTCTTCTGTGAAGGCAGGTCCCAGATACAGAGTGTGGGGGGTGGCTTCTGCACACTCATATGCACACCAACATACAAGGAGAGGAGAAAATAAATGAGAAAAACTATTAATAAACTAAGAAATATGGGGGACAAAAGGAAATAGGAAATGGTGACAATAAAGTTGTACAAGGACTGAGGAAATAGCAAAGTGCTGTTTTTCTCTGCTGGCAGGTGAAGGGGGCAGCAAGCAGAAAACACCAGGTCAGAGAAGTGGGCAGCAGCCATGGGCAGTGCACATTAGCTCACTTCTACAACACAGCCGGTGAAAAAGCCTCCAGTCTTCACTGCTTGAGAAACACAGTCATGGGAAGTGTGAATGTGTATGTACATGGGCAGTCAGTTGAGAAGAAACCCACAAGCCCACAAGCCAGTTTCCTTCCCTTCATTAGCATAGATTTAAGGGCAAAGCACTTTGAGTTATGGTCTCATTACTGAGATTTAATTACTTTTCCTAAATGTTCTGCAGAACATTTACTTGTACATTGCAAAGTATTACAGTATAGTCACAACTTAGGCTCTCAATTACAGGAGAACTAGGCAAGAAAGAAGTTGAGTTAATTAGACTCACTGAAGCTTAATCAATTCCTTGGTGTATGCAGGGAAGAACATGCCAACTTTTAGTCCATCTGCGAAGCCACCTTACCTGTCTGCTACACGTTATTAAAGCCCTCAAGCAAAGGGAAAAAGTCAATGGCTGCTATTTGAAAATGGTTGTTATTTTGCATTTTCTACATTGGGCTAATTTCTTTTTGCTAATTTGCTAATTTCTTCATTCCTATTTTTTGAAAACTAAATCTTTTGTATCTGAGACTGCTTCTGACTGCCCATTCTCAAAGAAGCACTTGGTCTTTGAGGGTCATACTGGAACCTCAAACCAGCACCCCAGGCTTGTTTGTTGGTCAGTCTGTCTAGGAAGACCAGGACCTTTACAGGGGAGAGTAAAGCTGCAGCTCTTTGGCATACTTTCTCTAGCCTGGCTGTAATGCCATTCTTGCTTTTACAGTGATGGTCCTTTGGAAGGATGGAGAGAATCTCCAGGCATACTGGGAAGGAAGGGAATTCACATGATACATGACTTCCAGTTTAATTAGGTCATGCAAATATAGGTATGTATATGTTAGATATGTATAGATAGTGACTACTGAGAGAAGAAAAAAAATCTATAAGCCCACAAACCAGTCTCTTTCACTTCACTAGCATAGCTTTAGGGCAAAAATTTTACACTTAGGAGCAAATAAATGTAAGCAAAAGTACAAAAAAGCTAATTTCCTAGGTAAAATTTATCCCACCCAAAATTAGATTGTAGCCAGATAAATCACTTCCTAAAGTGATGATACAAATATGCTGCATGTAAGGTGTTAACTCCTACCCTCAACTCTCCCTGTGCAGTTAATTAAAAAAACAGCTCAATTAGCTCTAAGGCTTGTCCCGCAGAGGTGTGAGACAAACTCACCATGTCTGATTCAGCCTGCTGGGGCCACACACTCCATTTTTATTTCTTAGCATGCCTGCATTAGCTACCTATTCTAGTCATGCAAAATCCAGACCTGTAGGAACTGACTACGCAACTGCAGATCTAGAAGGAAAATAAGTAGCAGCTCCTGGATGAAAAGAAAATGTACATGTGAGATCAGTGAGATACAAACATGTACTCATTGACTTCAGTTTCCTTTGAAACAGAGTGGATAGTCAGTAGGAACACCTGTGCAGGATGGTGGGTGTACTTCAAGAGTTGTGGCAACAGAACATACTTTCTCTATATCACATTTGCATGCCATGTAAAAGAAATCAGGTAACATCATGTGCACACACAGAAGTGAGGGAGAAATTGTTTTTCTGAATGTAATTTAGAAGACCCTCACAGGGGTGTTCTGTTTTGCTATAATGTAGGCTGAACTGGGGGAGGATCTCATTATAAGTGCTAGGAAGTATGTATTAAAACATAATGGCATTCAGAATAAAGAAGGCCATTATGGGTACTCAATGGCCAAATGAGTATCTGTAGCAATACAGCATTGTCTGCTCTTTTCTTGCCAATAGTCATAGAAAAAGTCCTTGTCATATCAGCCACACTATTAATTTTCAGTTTCTCTCTTTACCTTCTGCCAGTGAAAGCAAAATTGATGTATATATGACATTGAGTACTATTTTATGCATTTATGAGTACTATTTTATGAATTTCTGTATTAAAAATGACATATTATTTCTCTGTGACTTCAGAGGCAGTTGCATCATGACCAGTTTTGCAACAAAATCTTGAAAATTCTCTAATGCATTAACCAAGAGAAGCAGAGTGGTGGCAGAGGGTCCAGCACCAGCAGATGGCATTCATTCCCTGCAATTCCTGCAGCAGCAGGAGGCACTGAACAGTGAACTTGCACCACAGCAATGTAATATGTGGGATCGTAAGAGATGCAGCTAGTTAACCATAAGTTATTTTCCTGTCATTTGGCAAAATTTTTCTTTCAAAGCATCATTTATTTTTTTCCAACACTTAAGAAAGAGCTTACACATAAACACTAAATAGAGATAGATTTGCTACATCAGAGCAGCAGGGTTGGATAGAATCTTTGATTGTAGATAATACCCAGTGCAAGCCAGTCTGTCTGACCCAGTATTTTCTTTCCTCAGTAGCATGTTCCCACGAATAACTGATGGGAGAACCTTTTATTCACTGCTCTTCATGTTCCTAAACACCCTGCTAGGGTGACAAAACTATCAATTTAAATATTTGTAACAACATTTTTAAAGCTTTTTATGGCTAGAAATACACGACCTATGTCATTTGGCCAACAGAAAGAACAATGGGTTTCAAACAGATCTTTTTTTTTCCCTCCTCAAACAAAGCAGAAGTTCTGGGAAGTGGGATCAAATGTGCAGCTACCCTGACTGCTGACACCTTTTGCCACCAAGGTCCTGAGGGGAAAAGGAGAGGCTCCCTGTCCTGACATGCCAGCTGCTAAGACAAGTATTGTATATGAAAAGGGAATGGAACAGGCAAGTGGACATACAAACACAAGCCCATAAAGTAAATAATAATAAAAAAAAATTAATCAATTTCATTTCCATTGACAAAATAAACAAAATGCAATATCATCTGGAGTTTCAGTAATGTGTATAGAGTAACATTAAAAGCAAGTGTTACCTGTTCTAAGAGATTCTGAAGCCTCTCTATTTCACAGTCTATTACAAATTTCTTTTCTTGCCTTCGGTCCAGATCTTCTAAGAGTCGCCTGTAGCTGGCATCGTTAAAATTCTCCACACAGATGGCACTGACCTGCCAGCTATTTTGTCCTGCTTTTTCCATAATTGCTTGAAGTATTGAATAACCTAAAAGAGAAGGATACAATACACTAGTAACACTACCATTGCGGTTTTTGAATAGGAATTGTCCTTAATCAACATTATGTCTCTTAACATATGCTCCTGCAGGGAAGGGCAAAGCAACAGAAGGGCATAAGAGAATATTTGAATCCCTACCTATGCTGCTTGTCATGATCAGCACACAGTAGGCAATTAACAAAATTTACAGTCACTGTGATCAGAATGCTGGGAGTGAGCATTATGGATAATCCTCATATGATTCATACACACAAACTCTTCCACTCAAGCATTCAGCTTCTCAGATTAGTTTTGTATAGTTTCTGTATCTGGGCATTTAACGACATAGCAAAGGAAAAATCTGAGCCTACTCATTCAGCAGAAGTATTTGCATACCACAAAAGCATTAAAATGCTTTGGTTTGGGTTGTTTTTTTTTTAATAATAACACTTAATCCAAGCAGCTTTTAATGCTTCCTAGCAAGAATTCTTTGTTTAATTTAATTATACGTACACATTGACATGCCAGTATAGATGTATAAATAGGAATTATATTGAACTATTTCAGAGCTTCCGTATAGCTTGAATCAATGTATGCAAAGAGATTAGAGGTCAATGAATGAAGGGCACTAGAGAAGCATTAACAGTTACTACTGGCTGGACCATTGCTCTTTATCTGTACCAGCATTTGATGCCTCCTGTGTTGTCTTTGAGGGCATTCACAGATGAGAAAGGCGGTGTCCTTTCAGAGGTCTCCCCTGAACCTGCAGGGCAGTCTCAGGCTGCCCTGGACCACCAGCCCTTCACCTTCTTCCTGCTGCGCTTTGTAATTTTTTTCTACTGGGGATGTGCAGTAAAGAGGCAGCAGGGGAGCTTATTACATGACTATTTTTCATCCAGAATAAGTGGGGAATTTTTTTAAAGTAATGAAGATTGTGTACCTCACACCCAGAGTTAATGTTTATAAAAGACAAAAAGAACAGGACAGATATGTTTCTCAATACCACGTTCATAAAAATGACACAATTCAGAGAAAGTCCTGTTTAGAACCACAACAGGATTGTGCCTTTTAACTCATTAGCTGGCAGAATTTTCCCCATTAGCTTGAAATGAAAGATTTCACTTCTTAAAATTTTTCCTTAGTGATGTGGTTACCCAGTGGTAGCTTCTTTCCCTCTTCAACAAGGGTGTCCCATACCTGCCTGCAGAGACCCCCCAGGTGTCATTTTAATGCACTTAAAGATGCCACTGCATGACAGATTCCCTGCAGAAGAACTATGAGATATTCTCACAGATTTCAAGAGGAATCTTTGTGAGCTACATTTCAGAAAGAGCACTTTTGAGTGTGTGGTTGCTAACTAACTAATTAGTAGAAGACCTATAACACAACCGAAATCTGAGTTTGCCTCCAGTCAAATAAGACTAGATGAAAATATTATTAGAATACAAAGTTTTCTGGACACATGAGAAACTAATCTTCTTGCAAACCTAGGAGTAGCTATTTTTCTACTGGCTCCTATAAAATTTGCAGCCTTTCAAATACTAATTTAAAATATAACTTTTCTTATTTTTATGACATTATGCACCAGCACTCCAAAATGAACATTTATTACTATTTTTCTCCAATTCAGATGACATAGTTTAGATAAAAATACTAACAATTATAATAAATACATAAAACGCAGAACAAAATTTATAATCTAAATGAGAAATTTATTTTATGAAACAGTATTTTATTGCAGGAAATGAATTAAAGTACTCCATGTATCAAATATTAAAACATTTCTGTACTCAGCATATATTTTTAACCTGATGACTGTTATTTTTTTCAAAGAACCATCAGCTTTCCTGTTAATTGCTGCGTAATTATTCTGCTTTTCCTGTTGCTATATTCAATCGCCTTTTTGCCTGTAATTATCTCTGCAAATCATGATGAGATTCTTTCCCAAGCATTGTATTTCTTGCTTCATTTCCTATTCATTTCCATATATAGACATATATTAAAACCACTCCAATGTTACAGAGGTTCCTGCTTCATTTACACTGTAACTTTGACTTGATCTTTGTAACCAAGGCAGTCAACATTTACTAAATTCAGCTTCTAACACTAATTAACATTTTCTTTGATTCAGAATGAATAGTGTTTGAAACAGCAATTGACATTCCCTCCTTCCTTTCTTATTTCACTTGGACAACTTCAATAAGATGTGTTTTGATCAAACTGGTAATTTATCCCAGCACAAAGCATGACAAATATCAGGCAAACACAGGGAAAACCTTTACTCCTATCTTGGATCAAGGTTTCACTTGCCACATTTCATTAGCAACTGCCTTCATTTAGGTATTTGAAGCTTTTGTGGCTTCTTGTTGGTAGCTGGCACTTAGATGAGGGTTTCCACATGTAGACACAAAAAGCTAAACATCACTAAGTGGGTATGGTGTAATATTCTCCATCAGAAGAGTTCAGAATCCCTGTGCAAGTCATCAGTGGCATGGTCATCTATTCAGTGTGCAGGAACAATTTTTAATATAACAGACTGACAAGGATGAAGTTTACACAGAATGAATAAAGGCATTCACAGGCTCAGCTGGATAAAAATTAGATGTGCTGTGGAGAATGCTTATTTGTCCAAAATAATTGGCTACAGCTGACAAGGAAAAAAAATTGGTTTCTGCAAACACTTTGTAAGGCAAGAACTTCTGAAACTAACCTGGGATAATTCTCAGAAACCGAATGCTGCATTTCTATTCAAGTAAAATTCCTAATCTTTAGAAAGATGTTTGCCCAAGTAAAGACAGCAGACATGAATATTATAACTGTCATCTAAAAGGTATTTATTTTCTGTTTACCTGCTGTTTATCCTCAGTTATGCTACAGACAGACAAATTATTCATTTTCTGGAATACATCCCCCCTATATATTGTGAAATACTATTTGTTGCATAAAAGCAAACAAAAAAAAATCCCTAGGCTAGCTCATATAAGCTGAGCTGCACAATCCATGTTTTTCTAAACAATATTATTTAAGAAAATGTTCAGGACTATGCTTACAGATACATAAAAGTAAGCTAAGTTCTCTCACAAACTTTTATAGTAACTCTTCCTCATCAACAAACTCAACCTTGAAATGCAGATAACTCACTTATTAAAAAAGACAAATAGTTGTGCCCAAGCATAACTTTGAAACCTTGAAATATGTATCAAGAAGTTCCTGGTCCTTCACGGAGATTGCCTTTTTCTTTTTTTTCCCAATCAACAAATCTATGAACAAAATAAAACACCAATGGAACTTCCGGAAAGCTCAACTAAAGTCATTCCCAAATGCAAGGACATTATATACAAGAAAAACATCTTTTTCCTCTTTATGGGACTGTATTCTGGGGAATTTTCCTCAAATAACCTGCAATGAGAAGTCTGCCAACAGATTTTTGTAGGTCATTGCTTAAATGTAGATACTATTAACAACTGCTTAAGGACCAGTAATACCAGTTCCACCTCAACATCCCGGAACCAGAACAGCAACAGGACAAGTCTGCAAAGATTTTGTTTTCTTGTTCCCTTTTCTACTTGCTTTTCTGTTCTCTGGTCAGGTGGAATTGTGATGGATTACCATACTGCCTTGTTTTCGTTTTTTTGTTTTGTTTTGTTTTTTTTTTCCAAAAGATAACACACAGTTATAATGTTGGAAAAAAACACAAAACAAACCATGAAACCCCCCTCAGCTCCAACCATGAAAATTAAAAGTTACTCTATACATTTCCTGTAAAATCAAAGCTGAAGATGGCTACTGCAAGAAATCTATGTATTTGGGTTGATACTACAGGTAAATACATTACAAACAAAATCTCAGATTTTTTTAAGTCTTCTTCCCTCATTCCACAACCCACTGGCATCTTTTCATCAAAAAATGCATCAGCTATAGAACAATAACAGCATACATGCACCTGGTGCTCCAGAGATGTCAGTACTTTTTCAGAGCCATATATCTTCTGGGGGCCAAAGTGCATAAAATGGGCAATTCTGTAGTCCAGTATTCCTCCTACTCACTGCAACATTGCTGCAATTGGAGCCTATACACAGCCTTCCTCCACTAAGGTAGCTGAAATCATGAGAAATCTTTTTGATTTTAAAATTTCAGTTGCCTTTCAGGCTTTTATATATGTCTTCAGCTAGGCTTTCCCCTAACCAATTTCATTTCAGCAGGCAATAATTTGATCTCATTTATTTCGATTTAAATAAAAAGTAAAATCTGATACCTGAATCTCTTCAAGATGTTCAGAATAAACTGAAGAAATAGAGGAGCACCATCTTGACTTACTTTTTCTGTTGGAATGCACATTTTTCCTATTTTTCTCCTTTTTTGTTTCTTTTTTTTTTTCTTTGCTTGTTTGCTTGCTTTCACCAGAAAATAGTTCAGTGATCAATTATAGTGACATAATTAAATTTCAATAACTTTCATCTTCCAGCAGCCTTTTCATCCTGGAAAACCATTTCCCCAGTCCTCTAAGCACAATCATTCCTGATGGGATTGCCAGGAGACAGACAGTGAAGTGGCTGCTTGCTCCAAACAGCAGCACCCCAGTAATAATTCTTATTTTGGACCTTTTGTGCAGTAACCCATTTTTAATTTTCTACAATGAAGAGGATGCAATATTGACATATTATGACTGTACCTTACTATGGTTAGCAGACTAACAGTATTGAATCATCAAGTTAAGGTGTTCATAAACTTGAAAACTGCATATGAAATATATTTGTTATGACCCCAGGCACAGAATACATGTCTGATGAACATGGGTCTTTTCCAAAGATCAGCTAATATGGTGGGCTCATATACTGTATGTTACTGAAATGCAAATTCAGCTTCTATTTCAGGGCCAGTAAATTTTCAAATAGGAATAAATCTCAATCGCAAGATTTACTATGATTCCAAAAGCCCCGTACACTGGTGGAGCTACTTTATGAAAGTGACTTCCAACTACAGGAATTAGTATTAGGGTGAATTTTTTATAAATCCAACACACAGCAGAAGTGAAGAATAAGCAATAAATCATTTGGAAAGGATAAGCCAATATATTTAATATTCAGGACTGGATTCATGTAGCTTAATTCTAGCTGTTTATAGAGTAGTCGTCTACGTTAATCATCCAAGCTTTCAAAGGAGACACATGTGTCCCATAAAATACCCCCCATTTTTTGGTCTTAGATATCTATTTCAAAGGTGTTTTTTCTTTGATGAACACTGAAGGAGTTTGGACATGAGGCTCAGTGAGAATATCTATTTTTTCTGGCCAAATCTTGTAAAGATGAATCCAGAAATTACAATTATGAAAACCATAGAAGAAATTTATGGTATGAGTGATGCATGGCCATACATTCCACCAATAACTACAGCACTCAAACTCATGTATATTTCATTTTTCCTTGTTGTGTTAATTACCTTTTAATTAACACACAGTTTTGTTTCAAATTTTGGTCAGCATAGAACCTCCAGAACTCAAGCAAAATCACTTGCATTCCTGTTGTTTTCTACAGTGTGAGCTGGAGCCAGAACATTCAACAAAAAGTACATACAAACTATCCAATTCAAATGACAGAGTGGAAGCTAAAATTACAGGTGTGTTCTGAGTCCTTGGGTCTGATTCACAGAAATGATACAGAGATTGGAAAGTAAGACAGGGAACTCAAGAAATAGTTCCATCTATTCCTCTCTAACCCTCCATCCCCAAGACATATAAATTATATTAAAAAAATTCTAGACAGATATCTTTCTTTGTCCTTAAATATCTCTAAAGAGGATTCAGTCACATCCTAGGTAATATATTCATTGCTTAATTATCCTTATCATTAGGAGATGTTTTCTAAAGTCTAACCTAAGTCTCCCCTGGCATAATTTAAAGCCACTCATTCTTGTCCTATCTCTAGTAGGCCTGGAGAACAGTTTGTTCCCTTCTTCCTTAAAGCAATTCTTTCTGTAACTGAAGACTGTTGTTACATTTCTTTTTTATCTGCACTTCAGTTTCTGAAACATGATTCTCTCTCAGTTTTTCCTTGTGGAAAATGTTTTAGTCTCGATTCTGACAATTTTCCTTGCTTTCCTCTGGATATGTTGCAATTGATCCAAGTTTTTCCTGAAGTACATTGGTGAAAATGTGATGTATTTAAAAAATGTATTCCAGAGTACACACAGTCCTCTTAAATTTTTATCCTCTACAAGCTTAACAAATGCATTTTATATTTCTTCTTACAAATCATTAACAAAGACACTGGAAAAAAACCCTGCAACCAAGAATGGATCAATATTTAATACCTCTTTATTTGACAGTGAATCTCAAATACCTCTTTCTGAATTTGAGTGTGATCAATGTTTGATAGATTTTACAGAAATTACATACAGAAAAAATTTCTTTAGCTCATTGCTATGGGTTGACTTTGGCTGGATCCCTCTATCACTCTTGCTCCTCAACTGGATGGGATGAGGGGAAATGTGTGTCAACACAAAGAAAGGGAAAGATCATTCATCAATTACTGTTGTGGGCAAAACTGTCTCAACTTGGGAAAATTAATTCATTGCCAATCAAATCAGAGTAGAATAATGTGAAAAAAAAAAAATTAAATACCTTCCCTCCACCTCCCCTTTCTTCAGCCATGCATATGGCTGAAGAAGGTCATTCTTGCTCAGAGAAGCTATGGATGCCCCACTCCTAGAAACATTCAACACCAAGCTGGACAGGGCTCTGAGCAACCTGGTCTAGTGGAAGGTTCCCTGTCTGTGGTAGGGGTGTTTGAACTAGGTGATATTTCAGGTCTCTTCCATCCCAAGCCATCTGTAATTCTATAATCTGCTCCACTGTGGACCTCCAGGGGCTGCAGGGGCACAGCTGCCTCACCATGGTCTGCACCAGGGGCTGCAGGGGAACCTCAGCTCTGGGCCCTAGAGAGCATCCTACCTCTTCTTCTGCACTGACACTGGTGTCTGCAGAGCTGTTTCTCTCTCATATTCTCACTTCTATCTCTGTTGCACAGCTTTTCCCCCTTCTTAACCACATTGTCCTAGAGGTGCAACCACCGTTGCTGAGGGGCTTGGCTTTGGCCTGGGGCAGGTTCACCTTGGAGCCAGCTGGCTTTGGCTCTATCAGACATGGGGCAAACTTCTGGCAGCTTCTCACAGAAGCCACCCCTCTAGACCTCCACGGCCATGCAAACCCAATGCACTCATTTAGCAAAATTTCATGGAAATGTAAAGACTTGCACTAGAATGAGACACATAATTTTTTTCCAATGTCTAGAAAACAATTTTGTAATAGAATGAAAATTGCTTTGTCTCACATAATCTGTTTATGAGAAATGTGTGTTTGGGTTTACTTAGCTTTCCAAATTCTGTCTAGTTTCAAAGAGATCTACTGTGATCTAGATTGTGAATGAAACCACATACACCATCAATGATCAGGACAATTTTACTACAAATGATCCTGAAACAAAACGGAGGAAATAATGGATCCAGTTTAGCCATCTCTTCAACAGTATTTTTGTTTCAACTATTTCAGAATATTTGATGATAAAGGAAACTACCTTTGAATTCATGTTTCTTGCCTCCCTGACAACAATGACCTTGAACATTTTCTTGGTGTTTGAGAGAGACCTTCAAAACAAGATCCTGCATGGATCTTGTTTTGAAGCCAGACTTTCTGCCATTCTCTCCCTTAATCCTGTAGAGACTGGTACCTGTGCAGCTTCATCTGCAGTATTTAATAACCCTTCTTTCCTGAGGACAACACAAAGCTGTAAGAAAATGCTGTCAATATATTACAACCGTGACTTCTTTTCTAAAAAAAAAAAAATCTTAAGTCAAACAACATAGCCTATGAAATGTGCTTTCAGGGAGCATATGGGAGGAGGTTTGGCTTACACCACAATGGGAATTCATGATCAAAGCTTCAAGCTATGTCAGGTCCTATTTATGCTACACCCACTCAGAAGCAAGATTTTTTTTCCCCTTCTTTGCATTTCAGAGTCTGCAGCCTTTATAGGTAAAACACTGTAAAGGTGTCTCATCAAAGTGCCAAGTGATAGAGATAACTGGGAATTTGAGGGACTGAAGAAAAGCCCCAGTTTTGAAGCCAGTCTAATAGTTTTGGTTAGGCTTTCACAGCTTTTAGATACCATTACCCTCCCCATTTCACTAAATGCCTTCAAAATAATGTTGCAGTCCCATAATCTTTCTTATGACAAACATGCATAGAGATTAAAACATTCAAAGGTACTTACAGATACAAGCCAAAAGCTAATTTTTGTACCTTGTTAGCATTTTATATATTATTTGCTTGTATTTGTCTATTTTAGGTTATAGGCTTCAGCTACAACTGGCTCAGATGAGAGGTCCTTGGCTCCTCTGCAGTCTACAAGCACCAAGTTGACACTTTTGTAGCAAATTTTAGCAAATTCTTACTACAGAACTTTAAATGCCAAATTAGAAACTGCATGTAATTACAGTGCTATCAAAGCATTACAAACTATTACCTAAAAAACCCCA
Organism: Sterrhoptilus dennistouni; assembly: GCA_013397095.1. Classification (NCBI taxonomy): domain Eukaryota; kingdom Metazoa; phylum Chordata; class Aves; order Passeriformes; family Zosteropidae; genus Sterrhoptilus; species Sterrhoptilus dennistouni. The sequence continues at coordinate 120,594 of VWZU01009054.1, read as the reverse complement.
GCAATTGAGAAAACAAGTAAAACAGAAGAGAAACGGGAAAAACAGTAGGGGAAAAAAAAAAGAGAAGTGCATGTTATGCTTACCCTCTGTCAGATCATCTATGTAGTGTCTATAAATAACCAGTTACCTGATATGTAATCTTGGGACAATCATTAGGCCTAATGTATACCAGTATTTTTAATGAAAAGGCAGAAAAGAGGAAAAAATTAATCTACTTTGGAATAAAATAAAATAAATTCAAATCTTTATCTTATTACCTTTCACCAAAATTCTTAATTCCACTAAAACTTATAGTTTGTAAGACTGATACTAATAAATTATCTTTCTGGAACAATATCTTCATTCAGGCATATTATTTTCCAGAAAATGCCAGCTTGCCAACAATTTACCTCTCTAGTCTCAATTTAATAGGATTTACTCTGCCCTGTGATGGTATACAAATGTACACAGAGGTTTGTGTAAATAACACCCTGAAGAACCACGTCAAAGAATATTAGCACTGCGAGCTGAAGCTCTCAAGAGCTGGTATATCTATAAATTAGCAACACTTTAATGTATTCTGGTTAATGTATTATGGTGCTGTCTTTATATTGTCACTACTTTTCCCCATAAGGCATCTGCCTCTGTAAGATACCTGTGCCCCAGGATAGAACACAGCCACTGTGTTCTGGCCATCTCTGCCTATTGGCTGTGTCATTTCTAATACCTGCCTGAGAGAAAATAGAACAGTCTTCAGACCGAAACAACAGACATTCAAATTAGCAAGCATTCTTTTGAAGGAAGTCACAACCTTAATTCTATCTCTATGCACTTGTGGTCATGTCCATATTTACTGGTGGCCCCACAGTATATAATATTTAGGACCTTACTCCTTCCATAAGCTCTATTTATAGATCCCAAGCACATTACTTCTGATTTTAAATTTCATTTAAGATATTTTTGAAATCTACATTTTGTATTTTGTCTTTACCTTTTTCAGGAAAATGTAACAAACCTTGGGAAAACAGTACTCAAAATCTGAACGCTACGATTTTGGTTACCACTTGCCTGAAGTGAGTTTGAAATAATCTTACTGTAGCTTTTAAATTGACACATGAACCACAAATCTATTAGAAGTTAATTGCTCCCCCAACAGCTATCAGTTTGGAGATAATCCTAAAGATCTATGATTTTCTTCCAGTTCCTAAAATTAATTCAGCGCTTTTCTTACCAGCATTAAGATGAGGCTCCTTCTTTTTGAACTGGAGCAGCAACTTGCGAAACATCTGAAGAGTTCATAAAGTGGCTTTTTCTGAAGTGTAATGACAATGATTATTCCCCTTAACTGGCTTCAAATTGTATTCTGGGCCCTTCACTGCAGGAAAGACACTGAGGGGCTGGAGCATGTCCAGAGAAGGGCAGCGGAGCTGGGGAAGGGTCTGGGGCACAAGTGCTGTGAGGAGCAGCTGAGGGAGCTGGGGGTGTTTAGCCTGGAGAAAAGGAGGCTCAGGGGGACCTTAGTGCTCTCTACAACTGCCTGAAAGGAGGGTACAGCCAGGTGGGGAATGGCCTCTTCTGCCAGGTAACAAGTGACAGGGACAAGAGAAAATGGCCTCAAATTGCACCACAGGAGGTTTAGATTGGATATTGGGAAACGTTTCTCCATGAAAAGGGTTTTCAAGCCCTGGAACAGGCTGCCCAGGGAAGGAGTTGAGTCACTATCCTAAAAGGCATTTAAAAGACATGTAGAGTGGCAGTGAGGTACCTGGCTTAGGGATGAGCACAGCAGCGCTGGGTTAATGTTTGGACTTTATCTTACCTTTTTCCAACTTAAATGATTTTACGATTCTATGACATTGAATAATGCACCTGCCAGGCACTTCATCTGAGGCACTTCAAATATCACTCTGAACTAAACCCTGAAAAGGGCTCAGAATCTGAGTTTCTCAAAAAAACCCCAAATCCTAAAATTTAAAAAAAAAGAAAAAAAAAGTGAAGAAACATTTTAAGAAGTTCTTTTAACTGTTCCAAGACATTACAAGCTTATATGACAAATAAATATATCTATAAGTATGCATATTTGTAACTGCTTTAGATGAACCTGTGCAAAGCAGCAGGCAAAGAAATGGCAAAAATTTCAAAGAAGGGAAATGAACAGAGATTGCTGATTGTTTTGGCTTCCTCTACTCTCTTCTCACTCTTTTCAGTACTCCTCTGAAAAGAACTGGCAGAGCAAAAGGCACTTAGTAACCTTGCCTCATCTGAGTGTCTTCACAAACACTGCTATCACAGTCATTGATATACAGAGCTGATCTTTCCCAGTAAGGCTGTAAGACAGCTCATGTAACATCTAGATACTTATACAGAGAAACAGGGAAAAGAATGATATGATCTTCACAGAGAACACTGGACTACTCCTATATGGCTGAATCTTCTGGTGTCCACATTTAAAAAATTAATGTTAAAATATTTGACAGAGGTCAAAGAAACAACTCAAGATGATTTGAGGCCAATATATAAAACGTGCCTTAGAGTAAGAGAACTACAGGAGAATTTATATCAACTGAAATTTTGATGGCTAACTCTGAGCTAGTTCATCCAGTATCCTTCTTCAGGCAGTAGAAGGAAACAGGCACCTTCTCAAAGGCAACTCATAAAATCCTCCATCATATGTCTCATGTACTCTTCAGCACTCCTCCATGTTTAAAATGAAAAATCCCAATATTATTATTCCTCAGGTTTAATGCCATGAACACTATTAGCATAATGTTATGCATATGTAAAGAGCAGGACTAAAAGCAACCAGTAACATTATCACAGTATCTGCTACTCACACACTTAAAATTTTATTCTTCTATTTCGTATCTACATTTCACATGTGAAGCTACAACATTTCATTTAAGCAGAATTAAAACTTAGGTCACTTTTATGCTTCTCTTATGGAGGATGGGCAGCTACACGTAGGTTTCCTTTGATTATTCTGGTGAAGGGATTTGCATACAATTACAGAGACAATTTCAGTTCCTAGCAGGAACAAACACAGAATGAAGTAAGTACTCACCATATGACTAGACTAATTTATTACATCCCACTGTGGCAAGCTATATGCCAAGAAGTAATCATAAACTCATGTTCAAAGCTCAGGTAGAATGAATATATTTAACAATTCAAATTAAATTTCAGCTGTAGGAAGTGACATTTAGTGGGAAACATGGAAATGGGCAAGCTATAATGAAAAGATAACAGGTAAAGGTATACAGACATTGAAAGCTGGGATTGGCTTGTCTGAAAAAAGACCAGGCCAGAAAATTGTGAATAAAATCCTGGCAAGTTTCTAGTGTAAGATATATCTTGATCTGGACTTTGGTTAGTTTAACTGACCTTGGCATTAATGTCTGAAAATGAACACAGTGACCAGTCAATAACTGCTCTATAAAAGTTAAGTGCCTGTGACATTTCATTATACAATGGCACTTGCATTGACCATTTTGAAAGCAAATGATCTTAAGAACTTTGTTCATTTTAGAGCTGGGTATTTTCCTTCCCCTGAACAGCTGTTTATTTGCAGAAAAGCATACTCTGGTGCAATCCCAAGTCTTAATGAGCATTTATGTCTTGGACTTGCCAGGAGAAAAAAAATTACTTAGGTTTCAAAAGAGTGGAAACATCTCTTTAATAAAAATGGATATTGCCTAAATATTTCCATTGAGGGCACCTCCACGAATAGAAACAATAGGCAAAATTTGGTGTCTGCATAAGTGTTACCCAGGAGAGCAGCAGCAGCAAGATACCTGCTGGTATTCCTGGTCAAGACAGCATGGAATTCTGCAAGTGTCACTGAATGCCCCTAAGTACACTGTGTCATGATCATTAGGACTGAGCATGTCCTGGGTGGTTTAGTCTAAACCTCTCCCAGCAAATCCACAATATGAAAACAATGCTAAAACAGTCACCAAGGCAGAAAAAGACAGAGAAAATTACTCTGCAGCAGGGTACAAAGAATATTTATCAAAAGATGGGAAACATTTAATGCAGTCTTGTCTTCAGTGGCTAATTAGTTTATAAAAGAGTATTTGAAAAAGCTGCAGAGGATGTGGGAATTGGCTGCAAAAATTTAAGGTGGTTAAAAATACAACTTTACAGAGGGACTCTCTGAGAGGAATGAGAAGTGAGAATGCAGGAACTGCTCAATAGGATATAAGATACTTTTTAAGTCCTAGAACATGTATTTGGCATTTTAGACTTTAGGTTGAAAATCAAATAGTAAATAAGGTCGAATTTCAGTTGTATTAGTGCAAAACCAGAAAAATCCCACTTTGAGCTTTTTTTTGCTGTATCCACTTCTGTACTTGGAAATTAAAATCTATTTCTAAAAATCTACAGTAGATGATAATCTATCTAAATAAACAATATTATTTAATTTTCCTTACACACTGCTCCCAGGAACAACACTATCTATGCTTATTGCTCAAAAACCACTGTGAAAAAAACTGCTTCCCACTAATAGTTCTTTATGTATTTTGGTTTGTGCTTCCATTGCCCTTTTCAATGTGATTGACAGGATACTATTTCACAATACAGCATCTTAAATGATATAAATTACTTCAATTTTCCCAAAGAGATGCAATGTAGATTTGAATTTTCCCATTTGCTTAAAGCAGTGATATCCAACCTTTTCAACCTGAGCCCTGAAGCATTATTCCAAAAAGAGCAGTGGGCCACAACTCTTCCTTGAGGGCATTTTCTCTGGAAGCAGAGTGGAAGGAAGCAGTCATCACCCCTGGCTCCCCTGCTGTGGATCCTAAAGTGTCTCCAGGAGACCAGGCTACAGCTTGTAAAATTTTACAGAATTCCTTAAGCACATTGTGTTTTGCTTGTGATACTGAATTACGCCCAGTGGCAGCCTGAAGGAGCACTCACATGGCAGCATTGTGTCGTGACTTCAGGCTGGGATGTATGTGGTACAATGCCCCAAAGTAAAAAAGACAGGGTGACCTCATTCCTCCTGCTAAAGTTACCTGCTAACTCAGGTTCCAAATCATTGAGCCAAATCTCAGGCTAATTAATTGCAAATAAACAAACATCACCATTACAGAAACTGGACATTTGCCTATGTCCCTTATGAGATGGTTTCATAAGAGACAATTTGCACAGATATAAGCAGCAGCAGGCGCTTCCCTGCTGAGCTGTTAACACTGGAGATGATAGGAGGACAAAAATCTCAATATTGACACGCTGCAGGACATTTATACCAAACAACCTTGCTGGGAGATCTGTGTAAATTTGCAAAGGCATCCTATGTGGTGTCCCACGCCCCCTCCAAGGACCTCTGTCCTGGAGCCAGGCTGCTTCCATGGCCTGGAGCTACTCTGAAGCATCATGTTGTGTTCTCTGGGGTTGCTCATGAAAGACACAAAAGAGAGATTTCTCCTTGATATAACAAAGAAAACATAAAACATCTATTCATGGAAAAGTACAAGATACAATTTTCAGCATACATTTAGCATTCTATTGATGATGTCATCTTGACTTGTATCACTGAATGAAGACTTAAAAAAACCCTTAATGTCTTCATTTAGGAATGTATTTGTGCAAGAAAAAGAGTTGTAATTATTTAATAGATATTTCTCTAAGGTTTTATCTCTGTCTGAGAACGTTAATATTCACTATTTAGCTTTCATCTCTATGGTAGTTAAAATGAACAAGTCCTTTTCCAGTGGAACAGTCTGATGTTAATGTATTTTTATGATTAAAAAGTTTATTCTGATCCTGAGACAACTATCCAAAATATAGGCATGTACAATACTGCCTGTAGTAGAGAGTGTGGATAAAATTTTAGGCATCTTGATAGGAATAATTGTATTTACATAAGCAATGTTGTGCTCTAAGGCCTCATTTTTCCAAGTACTGTTCCAAGTACATGTGCAGAAAACAGTCTCAAAAAAGATGACTTTGGAAACCAAACAGACTGGGAGGTAGGACAAGTTGTTTATTCCTACTTTCATTCTTAATTAGGTCAACAAGATATTTCAGAGGCATTTTTCATGCTTATCAGTCTGAAAATAAAACAACTTGCCTCTAAATGGATATTCACAAATTCATTTAAAAGTAGGATGATCAAAAATATACAATAAAAATTACATATATATTGAATACACATATATTCTTATTTATATTTGTTTCTTTTGAAATATGCTTAGGAACAAGTAATTTAAATAATTTGCATTTTCATTTCTACCTTTCTTTTTCACCATAACAGATAAGTCAATACACAGTCCATTCTAACTTGCATTTTCACAGAATAAGAACTAGAGGAACACTCTGTGTGTGGGTGTTAGGATTACTTATAAAAGGCAGGACAAATCCTGTTGCATAACTCATAAAATATTTGTATTGACTTTAGCTGGAACTACTCACGGGAGAAGCTGGTTCAATATTTGAAATCTGATGTAATTAAAATTTCAGAGTATTTAATTCAAAAACCCATTTAATACATTCACTGAGTTTAAACTGTATAGCAACTAATTCTGTGCCAGGTGAAAAAGTAATTGACAATAAAGAAGTTAAAGCTAACAAAGAACCAGATATGAAAATGAAATCCCAGTATGCCAAAAAAACTTTACAGCTGGAGGAAAGGTAGGCAAGAACGGGACCCTCCTTTGTAGGACTAGGACTAGACACTAAACCTGCTGTCCTGTCACAAAGCATATTAGAAGTTACAGGTGAATTTGGGTAGTAAACATGACAAATCATGGTCTGGACTGGAACTGACGTTTTATTCTTATGTTAAATACTCTCTTGATATACTTTTCACCAAGAAATAGATTGTTCACATTTTAGACAGATTGTTCACCTGGTCTGTCCAACTTTCTGTAATATATCCTCCATATACATGCAGTTTCACAACTTCAGGGTGGTCACAATGTATGTGGCACAATTTTGGCACATGGTTTAAAAAGCTGCTGCATATGTTTTATGATTGTTTCAAAAAGATATGAAGTGACAGATTCTGATTTTTAAATGACATGCCTTATTTGGAAACTGAACACTTAAAATATGGCCAAACATGTCTACCATAGATAAGCACATTTTTTTTCTTTAGAATTCATGACATTTTTGATAATTCATTGCCAGCATGCCAGTATGTCAATATTAGCTGTCTCCTGGCTGAGGGGAACTATGCAGGTGAAGTGTATGACATATTCAATGGATTGCAACAGCAAAAGCAACATTATACCCTGGAACGTACTCAGTCACTGAATATCCAGGATGGTTAACAGCTGGATAAGAAAGAAACTTTAAAAATCCCCAGCCTCCCATGCTAACAAATGCTACAGGACACTTACCAGGGAGGTAACTTGCAGCAAACTGGTATTTCACCATTCAGTTTGAAAAGCAACTTCCATTGTTGGCACAGTAACTTGCTCCAGGCATGCTCCAGGCTTGCATGTCAACTGAAATCCATGAGGGGCTGAACTTGTGGTCTCATGCCACTCAAAACTGGTACCAGAAAAGGTCTTTATGCTGCTACACAGTAATATTCAAATCTGAAATCTATGTTGTCTTAAAGTACCTCATTGTATCTTCCTGCACATTCTCACCTAAAAGCCACACTTCTCCATTACACTCTGGCACTCCAAGGGTTTTCTATCCTGCAGGTTTATTACGATTCAGGTTTTAAAAAGCTACACATATAATCTGACTTAATGTTTTTAAGATACATAATTAAAAAATGGCAAAATACCTAAGTTTCCTGTATTAAGAGGGCCTGTCCCAATACCTAAACTTATCTTTGGGAACTTCCATCTGTGTTCTGCAAAAGCTCCTGAGAATCTGCTTTTATACAGCAACCTAATAACAGCAGACATGTTCAAACAAATAGTTCTCACAAATGTCACAGGCCAAATTTCAAAGTAATAGAACTTGCAGTACAAGCTACCTATATGAGATAAACTTATAAAGAGTGATTTAAGACAGAATGAACCTAGAAGGTGCTGTCAGTCACTTGGGATTGCAAAATACACTTAAAAATCAAATTTTATACTAGATTGGCTCTTTGTGAGTTTGCAAAATGTCTTGATTTTCCAACAAAGTGCGAGGAGAAAATTTAGTAGGAAACCAGGCATCCAAAAAAGCAGACAATAAAAGGGGCACTTCTGATAAATTAGCACCCTGGGATTTTCTTTTTCCTGATACTGCTCCTTTGGTCTCTCCAAGATTTGTGAGCTATTTCATGTTGGACTCCCCCTGAAGATTAAATCCATCCTTCATTAGAGTACTTCATTGCATTTAAAGGGGTTTATAGGCACCTCAGTAAATTTACAGAAATCCAGATCCACGGACTTTGTGTTGGATCTCAGTATCTGTTTTATGATGCTTTTTTTAAAATATAAATGCTCCTTTCCAATAAATGCAAAGACTTAATCCACAAATGTAATGTATCCACCTGAAAAAGGTAAAAAGTCTGTTGAAAGTGCCCAGCAGCCTGGGAAATAACCCTATATTCTATTTTAGTGCAGTGAAATCCCATTCAGGAACTTTTTCCTCATTTTCTTAGAAAGCAGAGTGCCAAGCTACTCTAAGTGTCTAGCCACTTCAAGGCTGAAATTAAGGATTACTGGAAGACTGAAGTAATCAAGTTCAAAGATACTGGTGATAATCATATGAGGCCCATGGCTGTTTCTCATTAGGTAGCACGGGTATATTACCTTGAGTTAAACCCTCCTCCAATTCTCTAGAGCGTTCATTATTGTTACTCTTGCCCACACTCAAATACGCCAAATCAGGAAAAGGGAATTAAAGCTTTCTATGCTATTTAGTCCCACTTCACCTCTAACAATTTAATAGAGAATTTCATCTGGTGCTTTTGCTTGCAATCTGATAAACACAGAGGGCTTGCTCCTGGCATCAGGAAGCAGCTGGGCCCAATCCTGGATGCCGGCTGAATCCTCTTCTTTCCCCACGAGCAGGTCTTTGAACAAACTCACTACCCCAACAGGATATGTCTATCTTCTACACACTATGGAATTCAAAAAATGAACCTCAAACCAGATTAATTTGTGTTTGTGTGGGTATGTACAAGCCCAGTGAAACCCAAAGTCCTTTCAGCAATTACAGATGGAATTCAGTCCATTATATGTTAATACTGGCAAAATACAGTCAGCAAGACAGAAAATGCTTTTCAAAGGGGCTTTTGCCAATGATCAGGTTTGTTGGTTTGTTTGCGTTTAGGGGGTTATTTTTTGGGTTTTTGGTTTTTTGTTGTTGGTGGTTTGTTTTGTTGGTTTGTTTGTTCGTTTTGGAGGGTTATTTTTTGGGTTTTTGGTTTTTTGGTGGTGGTGGTTTGTTTTGTTTTTGTTTTATTCAAGAGGCAGTTTCATTTGACTGGTCAAAATCTGAGTTTTTTTTTTTTTTAATCTGACAAGTAGACATCACACCCCAGTGAAGAGCATGAGGAGAAAAGGTCTTCCTGAAAGTATCAGTTGGGTATTGGGCATGAGATGAAGTCCAAAAGGAAGTGAATTAATTTTCTAAAAGCCCTGCCAAAGACCAGTGTATCTAATAAAAGAGAGGAGTTACTTGACTCAAACAGTCAGAAAAAGAACTCCCCTCCAGACAGTGAGACAGAGTAAGAAACAGAGGGGCGAACTCTGTGAGAGGGTCAGGCATCTCATTTTCAGAAACTTACTTTTTCTTGACAAGTAAACAAAATCCTGACAGTTCTTGGTTTTTTTATCTTCTCAAGAGCCTGATCTTTCTTTTACTGTAGTGGTCTTTCCAGACAGACAATATTTCTAACCCTTAGTTTACAAAATTAAATCCTAGATTTCATGGAGAATTTGGACAGGATCACTTTCTATTTCTTTTGGACTCTTCTTCGATTATTCAGATACTGTTGATTTTTCCTAATGGCACTGGCATTTGCAAAAGTAAGAAAATACAAAGCCCAGGACTGGGAAAAAAAATTACAGAAAGTAAAACAGCAGAAGTTCTTATTTTGTACCATAAGTTCATTGGTTGGTTATTGATAATGGGTGATATATACTGCATATAGTCTTTTCAAAGTCTTCTGTAGTATTTATCATTACTATATGTTTGAATATGAAAAGTGGATTTCATCACTAGAAAACACCATTACTACTTAGAAATAACCAAATATCTTGCCTATCAGTACACTGCTGAATACAGTATCTTCCCCAAAAGTATGTATGCCATTTTCAGAAACAGAAACACTATACTAGAAGCACATGATATTAGAACAACACACTTTTTTCAAACATTAAAAGTAAAAATCAATCTGTGACAAAACACTTGGACAAAATCTAACCTTAAGGCAAGAATCATCACTTTACCTTTTAAAAGTACTTCCCAATCTTTGCTCCATAAAGCTCATGTGGTGCTTCTTCCACAACCTTCTTCCATTTTTACTAAATAATTTCATTTCCAATATAGATTATTACCTTTTTCCCCATTTCTGCATTACTTTGTGTTTGACTCAACAGTGCTCTTTAGTTTAAGAAGTTTTATTTCTTCAATTACTTTTATTCTCCTAATATATTGATGAAACCCAGTAATTTTTCATTTACAGACAAGCCTCTTTGTTTCGTGACACGAATGGTGCATAGTGATGATCATCCCAGCAGTTCTCAGAATTCCTGTTTCTTGAAGAGAAGCCACAAGATTTAACATGGCTAAAAGTCTTCAGCACCAAATAATAATGAAAACTTTTATTCATCTTGATCAGCATCATGCACATGAACACTAGCAATCATCCTTTCAAAGCACAAACCATTTATTTGTTGTAAGTTTGGAAAGAAATAAAAAACCATTAAGAAGTGTTAGGAATCACATAGACTAAAATAACTGAGCATGAAATCTCAGGAGATAATTGAATACTACAGCACCTTGAAGAGTTATATCCAAGTAAATTCAGTTCTCCAGAGGTATGATAATCTAATTTCCCTGATACTTGTCTCAGGGATGTTTGAAAAATCTTTAATAGGCAAAAAATCCCCCTGATGCTTAGGAAGAAAGCAGATGAAATATGGCGCTCAGAGAGCAGAACAGTGGTTTCCAATGAATCAATGAACACAGTGAGTTACGCCCAGTAATCCACTACTCTTTGGAGTGTGTACTAATAAAGATGAGTGGTTAAAAAAATCAATTTAGGCAGCATTTTTGGTGGGGGTAGGGAAAGGCACAACTCATGCATGAGAAATACTTTCACATGCCTGTCAGGTCTTCAATATTGCATTTTAAGAAACCATTATGATATACATTGTAAACATTAAGGATGAAGAAACACATTTTTTTTCCTCCTCTTAGTAAGGTATACAGACGTTATAAGATTTTATACAAGTGCAAAATGAAGCTATAATTCAAAAAATTTACTCCTTCCAAATCCAAAAAAATTACTCCTTCATTCATGTTTTGAGGAAAAAACAACAAAAGGCATGATAAGGAGCGTAAAATGCAAAAGCAATTCTTAAAGAGACTTAAAACCAAAAATGCACATATATGTAAATTTAGACATTAATTAAACCACAGGAAAATATTTTAACTGCCTTAATATAAACTATTCCTTTCTAACACATTTCTCTAGGGAAGAAGGGGAATAAAACCAGTAATGCTTATAGTACACAATCTCATTACCAGTACTCAATGTGCCTCTTTCTCTGTCTCCCAAATTCTAAATGCTAAAAATGTTAAAAAATTACATTAAATTCTCCAAATCTTTTGCTATCATCCTCCCCAACATTCTCATCTCTGAATTTGAGAGATACACATTTGATGCCTGAACTGTTAGAAGGATAAGGAAATGGCTAGCTGGCTGCATGGGACAAAGATTTATTGTCAATGGTTCAATGCCCAAATGGACACCAGTAATGAAAGGTTCATGTTGGGACCAATAATATTTAATATCTTCACTAATGATGGAAGCAATGGGACTGAGTGCATGCTCAGCAGGTTTGCACATCACACCAAGCTGAGTGGTCCAGCTGATTTGGTATACGGATACAATGCCATCCAGAGGAACTTTAAAGACTTGAGAAGTGAACCCGCGAAAAACTCAGGAAGTTGATGAAGGCCAAGTACATGGTCCTGCACCTGGGCCAGGGCAATCTCAGTGCAATCAGTACAAACCAGGGGCATGAATGGATTGAGGGCAGCCCTGATGAGAAGGGCTTGGCAGTACTGGTGGAGGAAAAATTGGATATGTTCTGGCAATGTGTGCTTGCAGCCCAGAAAGGCAACCATATCCTGAGCTGTACCAAAAGCAGTGTGGCCAGCAGGTCAAGCGAGATGATTTTTCCCATCTACTCTCTGCTCTCCTGAGATCTCATTTGGAATAGATGTCCTGCTCTGGGACCCAGTACAAGAAAGAGTGGATATGTTAGAACAAATCCAGAGGATTGCCACAAAAATGGTCAGTCAGAGATGGAGAGAGTTGGTGTTGCTAACCCTAGACAAGAGAAGACTCTGGGGAGACCTTATTGCATCCTTTCAATATATAAAGTGGACTTACAAGAAAGATGGAGAGAGACTTTTTGCCAGGGTCTGTATGGACTGTAGTGGCAGGACAAATGACAATGGTTTTAAAACGAAAGAGGGTAGATTTAAGTTAGATATAAGAGAGAAATTCTTTACAGTGAAGAAATCCTTTCCAGTGAGGCTGGTGGTGAGGCACTGGAAGAGGTTGCCCAAAGAAGCTGTGGATGTCTCATCACTGCAACTGTTCAAAGGCCAGGCTGGATGGGGCTCTGAGCAACCTGATGCAGCAAAAGATGTCCCTGCCCATGGCAGGAAGGTTGGACTAGAGGATCTTTATTAGACTTTTTCAACCCCAACCATGCTATGATTTTATGAAAAAAGAAGTATTTAAATTACAGGCAACACGACCCACTAGAGAAAGAAAGAACATTTATTTCTGAAAAGTATCTCCTAGAATGTAAAGACCAGCACCACAAAATATAAAAAAATCTTACAGAAAACAGTAGGAATTACGTGTTCAAGTGCTTTTGCAGACCTAGTCTTTCACGTTGACCATGTTGCTGGGGGATGGGCTGGGAATCAGCCAGCAGGTGGTGAGCAATTGCATTGTGGATCACTTGTATCTCTTCGGTCCCTCTCTCTTGTTTCATTACTATCATTATTGTTAAATCAGTATTATTGCATTTTGTTCTGTTTCAAGTATTGAAATCTTATTATCTCAACTGACAAGATTTACTTTTTCTTTCTGATTTTGCTCCCCACTGGAGGATGGGGTGGTGGGCAGTGAGTGAGCAGCTGCTTGGAATGTATTTTCTGGCTGGAGTAAAAACCCCAAGAGCCCCTAAGGCACACCACCAACTACCAATACCCGGCTGCAAACTGGGGTTTGTACAGATAATCACAACCCTTTCAGCATAATTAATGTCCATGGTATAGCCACCTTAGCACTCATGCACCCAAACTGTAACCCAGTTTTTGATAGCATAGAAGATAACGTCAAAAGCCCAGCTAAAGTCCAACTAAACAGATCTGCTCACAACTCTACTGGTTTTACCCTTGTCCCTGGAGACAATATTTTGATCATAGAAAGCAATCAAATTTTCCAGGCACAGTCTTACTCTGGTAAATCCATGCTGGCTATTCCAAATCACCTCTATGTCTTTCATACATGCAGAAATGAATTTAATCTGTAACTATTTAGCAGACTGAGCCAAAGACAAACCTCTACTTCCCCAAATCCTCTTTTTTTCCCTACCTGAAGACTGGTATGAAGTTTTCCTTTTCCAAGTCATCATGAACTTCTTGAACAACAAGATCTTCCAAACACCATAGAGAACAGCCTTTAAATGATGTCAGCTGATTTCTTCACTATCCTTGGATACAAACTATCTAGTACCATGGGTCTTAATAAAAACAATTGTCTTACAAGGTCTCTGACACGGTCCTTCATTCCAATTCTACAATTTAGCTCACCTGGCCTGAGGGCAGATCTTCCCAGTAAAAATGAAGATAAAAAGGCAAGAGTGTACATGTCCACTCTTCCACTGCTCACTGGACAGTGGACTCACACGGGTTTTTTCCCCTCCTTCCTTTGCCAATACACCTTCGGACACACTTTACACCCCTTTGTTGACTCTCGTTTTACTCCACAGGTCCATGCTTGAGCCATGTTTTTGTAGTCCTTCAGAGAGCCTGCCCCTGCTTCCATCTTCAGTGGACCTACTTGCTGCATTTGAGCTCTGTCAGGAGTTCCCCATTCAAGCACCTTGCCATGCTTGCTTGACTTACTATCCTTATCAAAAAGGATAATCTCGGTGCTTTGAGGAAAATGTCCCAGAAGATAATTGGCTTCCTGGACCCCTTCCTCCACAGGGTAGATGTCTGTTGGACCATGCTACGAAGACCCCTAAATGAGCTGCTCTCCTTAAAGCCAGGGCTCTGACTCTTTTATTATCTCTCTGTGTTTTAACTTCATAATCACAGAGTTGCTGGTTATAAGGCTGCCATTGCCTTGCCCATCTCCAGCCTTACTCCTCCTTGATTGTAGCTGCAGGTTCAACAGGCCTACCCTGGTTATCACCTTCACTGCCTGCTTCAAGAAATCATCTGGATCTGCAGAAATCTCAGAAACACAGAAATCTCTTGTGTTGCTTGCACTCTACCTTATTGCATTTTGACCCTTTATCAGGGCAGCTGAAGTTCCCTGTAAGTATCAGAACCTGCAATTTCGAACTGGCTTCCTCCAGCTGCCTAAAGGTTTCCTATACTTCCACCTCTTGCCAGCACTTAGCAGAGGTACCATCACCCCTGCTTATATGTCCTCTGCTCCTAATCCCCCTCCTGACTGCTCCAGGCCAGTTTGCCCCGCAGGGAATTACCTGGTCAGTGCAATAACCCCTTTGCACAGAGCACAGCAATGGATCCTGTCCATCTTCTCCATGCTCTGCAACACTCCCATCCTTTTAGTCACAGCACTGCTTTCTGAAACCCACCACATTGGTGGCCATACAGGGACACCTAATCCCACTTATTTGTTCCACATGCTCTCTGAATTCAGGCACAGACAGCTGGGATGGGACTACAGCCACCATTTTTTCACCAGGTGAGAACATAACAGCCTCTTCCACTACTCCGTTCCCCTGGTGATTTCTCATGGCCTCCCAATCCTCACTACATCAAGCCCTTTGATACATTCCTAAATTAACAGATATGCAGATAAATTTGATTTTTAGGCTTAAATGCAACAGTTCAGACTAGGAATCAAATTAATTTTTATGTTATCAGAACACAATTGTGCCTCAAATTATTACTATTGCTCCTTATTATCTTTTTCCTCCATTCCTCACTTAAAATGAGCTGATTTCACTTATATTTTAAAGTCAATTCTTAGACTAAAGCAATGCCTCAAAAGCAAATTGTAGACTTCTAGTAATAGTATTATAAAAGAATATTTACTGTTGTAGTATAAACAACAAATAATTTTGGTATCATGAAGCATCATTGCTAAAGAAACTACATTTGTGCTAGTTCCCATTCATTGTTTACTTTAGATCCTTATCAGAAATATATTATTTTGCAATACTGCTTGGAGTATCCTCTAAAATACCTGTATATGGTATAAAGCTGAAAATCTGAATACTTGTCTGATTTGATTGGATTTTTTTTCCATATAAAAAGACTAATAATAGGGTGAGATTCAAAGTGTCAAAAATACATTACATATATTCCATTTTCTCTCTTTATTTCCCCATTAATTTCTTTCTTTTCATTTCTAGGCATTAAAAGTGGTATAAAACGACCAGAAGTTGAGGCAGTATGTCTCTAGTCTTGCATTAGCTCACATAGCAAGCCTGATAAATTGGCTATGATTTCAGGACTTTATATAGCTCTCATTATCTTTTTCTGCAGCAAAAGAGGTTTAGAAAAGCAACATCCCTCCTCTCGCATATTGTACTCTAAATGTAATATAAACCGGTTATATTAGCACTTACCTATATAATTAGTGGAACAAAGCTGTTAATAGAACAAATTAATTCAGACCCTTTACACATTAATCCAGTGCTATGCCCTTTTTACTCTCAAGGAATTGCTGAATTCTATAACCAACCCACATACGTCATACAAAAATAAAGTGGCAATGAGGCTACAGTGAAAAAAAAAAGTAATAGTGCTTGCCTTTGGAGTATTTATTTTATAAGCTTATAAATATGGTATATACCCTTCATACACATTAGTTATCATCCTTTCCTCCCAATCAGAACTTGAATTTGTACCAATCCTACATCCGTTTGCCTTTACAATTACTACTTTAATCTCCTTTCTTTCTAAGCTTTCTGAATCCACTGCTTACAATCCCTTTAAGCATATTGGTCTGCCAGGTCCCTCTCAGATCATCTCATCTGCTTTCCCACCTACCTGTCTGTATCAGCTAAATTTTCTGCTTAAGCATTTAAATCTGTATTCTGTCCCTACTCTCCTAGATATTTAGCCATTGCCAAATGTATAACCTGTGCATTTGTGAGTCTAGCCTGTGTTTTTGACAGAAGAAAATTGTCCTCTGCCTTTCTACCCTTTCCTCATGAGCTCAGGATCAATCAGCATGAATAATTTTCCTATTTGACCAGCCTATTGACTTAAATAGTGTGATAACATGCACAGCACATCTTATTTATAAAGCGGCTCTTAACCTACACATCAGAACTTTAATAATTTATCACATTAAACATGCTAATGGTACAACATTATCTTTGCAGTTTAAATTCCTTAATATTTGCATATTGTATCCAGGCTGCAGTCCGAACTCACCATAGCTTCCATCCTTTTTCTCATTTATTTCAACATTACTTATTAATTTCTGACAGACATAATTTTTCCTCACTCATATCCATCCATAATGTTACTCAATGTCTCTTAGCTTACTGTTATGGTGATAACATCCCTTTCTTTGTATTCCTGTTAGGCTGCTTTTCTTTCCTTATGGCATCAAATTTAAATATTTCTCTCCAGTTTCAAGACCCTTTCTGACAAGCTCCACCACATTATCATTTATTTTACAGATGATGATGATCAGTGATGTTAATATCACATCCACTTACTAATTTTTCCATCTTTCAACTCAGCTTTCTCCTTTGTGGCTCTGCAGAATCTGTGAGGCTGAGCAGAACTCCTGTAAGCATTTGCTTAGTCACCTCGTTACCCTCCCTAAAATATTGCTTTTCCACATAAGAAGCTCAACAATGAGCAGACAGCCATGATGCTAAGAACACTTTTCATGCCTCCCTGTATGACTGAATTCTCCCATCCTTTGCTCACTGTCCTGCTAAATGCCTAGATGTAGTCACTTTAAGCAATGATGGTGTCTTCTTTTGTACTTCTGTGTGCAAGTAATTTACTACAGTTCTCAAATGCTATGGTACCAACAAATAATAATACTCATATGAACATACTACTTCCATTTTCTGGTAGTTTGCCTTTGGGTAGTTCTGCTTGTAATTTCATTCTAAAACTGTCATGCTATCAATCCATTAAGGTTGCTGAGGAAGACCCATTTTTGGAATGTTTCTTGAGCAGTCAGGAAACCTCCATGCAATACGACAAAAATGGTCAAAAAAAGCAAGCTCCCAATCAAAGCATAACACAAAGTGTAGGCACAGCCCACATTGTCTTGACTCATTTCTTATTGTGTTTAATGAATCGCTTGTCAGCTATCTATGTGAACCAAGAATTCTATATCTGAAAAGCTGGAATCTTAAAACCAAAGGCTTTGAATAACACCAGATGAAACAATCACCTGGATATTTTGTTAGCAGCTATTCCATCCTACCGGAGGCAAAAAATAGTCATGACTATGCCACACTCCCACATAAATTCCTTTCAGCAACTCTGCTATCTGTAAGTGAACACCATCTTGGGGATTGAACGCTTTTCTACAGGGTAGAAAAATCAGAGCACTGTGCAATCATCCTCAGTAATTTTGTACCTGGGCCTTGTTGCTGCCACCTTCTCCATTTTCGCCAAGACTCCCTAAAACATCTTTGCAGCCATAAAAGCTGTATGCCAGAGTACACTGAGAATCAGAATGAAAGAGTGAAAAAGGAAAGGAAATAAGAAATAAACACACTGCTGTTCATTTGCTAATGAACAGCACTCATGACAGGGTTTACCAGGTAACAGTGACAATTCAGTACTTGGTACTTTTTTTAAGTGCAAGAGAAGCCAGAAAGTCAACTTACAACTGCAATCAAAAACAAATGGATGCCTCAGTGTGTTCCTCTCTCTATGTTTCTCCACGATCTATGAAATATTTTTCATAAGAGGATGCAGAGGGTTATTGAGCAAGTTGTCTTTTTCATGCTTTGGGAAAATTGTATCTGACAGATATTGAAGGGAAATCATCCATAGTTGGTTGTTTTGGCCTTCCACATGGAGCTGCCATCACTTTATTAATTTGAGGGGGCAGAGAGGGTTAAATAAAAATGTGAACTCTTGTAGCATAAGGAATAGTTCAAAAAGGCAAAAAAGGGGCATCAGTTTATGTCACAAACTGGCTTCTTGCCTGCTCCAAGGATGTGACAGAAGACATACAGACTTTATTCTCTCCAAAAACAAAGTCATTTGCCATGTGATTTGACAAATCACAAAATAAAGGATATGAGGAAAAAAATCCTCTGTTTTATATTTATTAATTATCGCTTCTTTCATAACCTACAGATTACTTTTTCATAGACCTCAATAGCTTCTAGTATTCCTGTATCTCACATTCTCAAAAACGGTACTTTATTGTGCATGTTTTCGAATTGGAGAGCAGGGGTCTCCCCATGGTATTAAGCCTATTTTAGAGACAAAGAACTTGGACAGCCCCTCTTCATGTAATATTAACACTCCTAATATGTAGTTGTATGCCAAGGATTGGTCCTTGATAGGTACCTAGAGATGATGTATTTCAGTGATCCCAGGGTAGGTATAATGCAGCCACGTGTACAACACTTGTGTGCTATAAGGTAACATCATTCTGTTTTTCAAAACAGGAGGAAGTTGTTAATAAATAAAATTAATGACTAAAAATTGTTAAACTCTGCCAAGTCATTATCAAACTATATGGGACAGATTATATTTACTGTGATTCTGGGAAAACTATGAAGGGTTCCAATGACTGTTCACAAATATGTCCCCCTTTATGTAATAGGGATAATGTGACCACTGCTAAAAAACAGTGAAGCAAAATTTTGGATAAACCACTTCATAAATATAATTATTTTTTCTGTTCATACTTTGTTGCTTCTTTTTCCTCAAACCCATGGAAAACTTCTTGCTGTGGTTTTTTTTTTTTTCATTTTGCTAATCAAGATCCTCATTAATTTCGCTATTTTTAGTACTTTAATAATATTGATTCCATTCTGATGGTGCAGCATTAGTGTTTGCATTTCCAAAGTATGAGTGAGTCACTGTTGTATACCAGATTGATATATTTTAGTATGCATGTGAGATAATCTGTTTCCAAAAAGGAGGAACTATTACTTCTCAATCTCCCTCACTTTCAGTTTTTAACTTTGTCCTGGCACAATGACTCAAAATCAGATCTAGAACAAATGCATCCATTTTAAAATTGCAGCCTGGCTGTTGTTGACAACGTAGTATTGAATAAATGTGGGGGTTTTTTTCCCTTCCCTCTAGTGCTTTCATCCTGAGTTTGCAGAATTGTCAGTCTTTACATACAACAGCTGCACACAAGCAGTGACAAGGAGAGACTTCAGTGGCTACAAGTGCTTCTGCTTCTCATTATACTATCTCATCATGTCCTGTATTTTTGTGAAGTCACAATACAAATCAGATCAGACGCTGTCTCAGTTACAGCACAGGGCCTGAAAGAAGCATCAGCTCAGGGCCAGACTTCTGACATAATTACACAACATTGTTCAGGAATGTACACTGTTATCTGTCTAATTATTCCCCCTCCTCCCCTGACTTTGATCCTCCTTGCACCCCCAAATCAGGACCCACAACACTTTTATGTAAACAACATTGAAAAAATTTACCGTGTGAACACATAAAACAATGAAAATCTGAATGAGCAACTTTCAGTAATAATAAATCACATGTAAGGTAGCTATGAAATGAAAATTAAGTACAATAAAGTACTACTGAGAAATGCTAAGTTCTGCATATACCCAGCAAAAGGAAATGACAATCTGTGAGAACAACAGTTCAAATTTTCTGGCATACGGACATTCATAATTGTCTGATGTTGGATGCTCTGCATTAGTATATTTATGGTTTGGAAGAGCTATACTAAGATCAAAAATTTTCATCCTGCATAGTAATTCTGTCAGGAACAAACACAATAAAAGGTATTTCCGCTGATGTTCATGAAAGCATTAAATTCAGTTACGAAGCCTAATGCTGTGTAAGAGGCGCTCAACTTTTCAAAGAAAAGGAGTAAAGAGCCGTCCTTGTTGGAGGAAAGTTAAATTGATACAAGCAACCTATCAGGAGCAATTATGCTGATTCATGTTGTAAACATCATTCCAATGTATGCCCACCAGAAAATGCAGAAGCATGACATTTAGTACATCAAATTTAGCTTTGTCATTGCCTTATCTACAGGGTAGAGAGCTTTGCACACATCTCCTAGGAGAGAAAAATATCCAGTTAAACTCTCTTCAAAAATATCCTTCATTTATACCTTGAAAACCAAATTTCAGTTGAAGAGAGAATTATTTCAGAATTTTCTTTTCAGCATTTCTCTACACTCTACATAGACAGTGCACTGCAGTTCTGTAAAACAGCCATTGTGCTAACTTATCTAATCACAGCTACATGAAAAGAAGCTCTGAAATTTATTTAGATCACATAGTCAGCGTGATCCCTGAATAAGGAAAATGTGTAATTGCATAGCTCAGGGGCAGATTCGGGTGTGCACGGTGACCCAGAAAGTCACATTTCAGTCCCCTGCTTCCTCCTTGCAGTGGGAGCAGCCGGAGCCAGGCATGCACCAGGTGTACTGAGATGCCCTCCTGACAGCCCAGCTGCTGTGAGCAGAGTGCTGGGGGTCAGAGACACAGCAGGCCTCTCATTTCTGCCTCCTTTACACTTCCTCCATTAGCTCACATAGGTGCAGCACAGTGGGCAAACAGCCCCCATCTACAAAGGCACTGAAGCAAAAAAATCCGGCCCTCAGCACTGTGTGTTTGCATATCTAAGAAGTGGGACATTTCCATGCCATTAGATTATCCCTACTCCTTGTGCCACCAATTCCCCATGCACTTCTCACTGAAGCCAGGAACGATTTCAATCCTGACACTCACTGGTTTTTCAAGAACTGTTACTGCATCGAGTGTCTCAGAAAAGGATGGGCTTGAGGTGCACGGGAGATGATAATCTACAGAGTACAGAACAGAACAGTGTCCCAACTTGGTTTTCCCCCTGCTAAAAGGGTATATAACCAGCAAAGTCTAACACAATGTTCACTTTCTGTCTCTGCAGATAGTTTTACCTCAAGGCAGAGAAAAAAAATCTTATTATAAAATTATACTACTGACACCATAACTAAGATTGAAAAAGGCTATTACTGCTATAAGTGACTCCAAATAAGGTTCTTTATTCATTTTGAATAGCTATGCACAGTAAAACAAAGATAGGCACAATAGATGCAAGCTCCAGACTGAGAATTTTCAATTCTCATAACGAAGGTAATGAAAAGGGGAGGTTTCTCAGAGATCTGGAATCCTCTGGTAATACTATAAACTGATTAGAGAAGGTTTGAGCAACCTTTCTAAGGCTCAGTTTTGGGTGGGAGAGTTTTCACATGACATCCAGAGGTCCAACACAAATTATTCTGCAAGTTGGTGATTTTAGCAGGGATATTGATCTGTTTTGTTATTGACTCAGACTTGTATTTGCATGCCCAGGTTTTGGTAGCAAAGAGAGCTTCAGGGGTGGCTTCTGTGAGAAGCTGCCAGAAGCTTTCCCCATGTCCAGCAGGGTCACTGCCAGCTGGCTCCAAGATGAAAGTGTTGCTGGCCAAGGCTGGGCCCACCAGAAATTATGGTAAAGCCTCTGTGATAACATACTTAAGAAGAGGGAAAAAATACGGCACAGTTACCATGGCAGCCAGAGAAGGGTGCAATGAGAACGTGTGAGAGAACAGCCCTGCAGACACCAAGGTCAGTGCAGAAGGAAGGGCAGGAGGTGCTCCAGGTGCCAGAGATGAGATTCCCCTGCAGCCCCTGGTGCAGACCATGGTGAGGCAGCTGTGCCCCTGCAGCCCTCGCAGGACCATAGGGATGCTGAAATCCACCTGGAGCCCATGGAGGAGATCCCTACCAGAGCAGGTGGATGCCTGACAGAGGGCTGTGAACCCATGGGAGGCCTGTGCTGGAACAGGTTCCTGGCAGGGACCTGCAGAGGCATGGAGAGAGGAGCCCAAACTGGAGCAGGTTTCCTGGTAGGACTTGTTACCCATGCTGGAGCATGGACTTGAAGGACTGACCCTGTGGAAGAGTGGCCATGGTGCAGAAGTCTGGGGAGCACACCTGCCTGTGGGACGGACTGACAGGGCAGAAGTTTGCAGAGAACTCTTGCTCCATATATGACAAAATGCCCAGGTGATGAACACAGTCCAGTAACTCATGTTTAGAACCCCTCAGTTCTCACTGAGTCAGACTCAATGATGGGAACAGTAAGAGATGCTGCATTTCTTCACCATTTATGTGGTGTCCATCAGAAACATGATGCTTTACAATTCAAAGAAAAGAAAGAACAAACTAGCCAGAAAGAATGTAATGTTGGAAATTCTGCCCATGTCTACTAAGACAATTTCTCACCATCTTTTCATCTGTGCTCCCATTTTTAACACTGCAACAACTCTAATGAAGTAAGAAACCAATATAAATACAGAATAAATAAATGTAATCCAAGATGAACAAAACATCCAAGACTTTGCAGGGGTGTTAATCAAAACTGTATTAGCTATGGTATTTTCTCAATGAAGAAGACAGTTTTTGTTGTATACTAACTCAAGGCTTAAAATGAGTTCTAATAGCAACCATAGAGGACTTTTCGTTCATTAATTTTTTGGGTTTTTTGCATTTTAGCAGCCAGATTAATCCTTTTAATGGAGATTCCCCAGGTTCTCATTTTAAAACTGCAACTGGGGCAGACCCCTATCTGGTTAAGGATCTGCCAAAAGGAAAATTATATTTCCTTTAATTTAACAACATGTTCTTTGATTAACTCTCACAATGAAATTTGTACATGAGCATGTTTTCAAATAAAAGTCTATTTCTAGTAAAAAAATTACTAGGAACATTTTAGAGCATCAGTTTTCTAGTTAATATTCTTTCACTCATTAACAATAAATAGCTTTTTTATTTTTGCAGGCTCTTGATGTGAACTGGTGCTCAGGCTGTTCTGATTATTTATAATTGCATTATTCATTATTAGGATGTTGCTATAAAGCCCTATGTTGTGACATTGAAAATCTGCAAATACATATATTCTGTGTGGAAAAAAAGTTCCAGAGGGCAGACTTTGGTCTGTTTAGCAGTTCAGTTGACAGAATCCCTTGGGAGGCAGTCCTGAAGGGCAAAGGAGTCCAGGAAGGTTGCACACTCTTCAAGAAGGAAATCCTAAAGACGCAGGAGAAGGTTATCCAAATGTGCTGAAAGATGAGCTGGGAGGGAAGACTCACCTGGCTGAGCAGAGATTTGGCCAGAACTCAGGGTAAAAAGGAGACTTTAAGGAGGGACAGGCAATTCAGAGGGGCTACAAGGATGTTCTGTGGTTATGAAAGGAGAAAATTAGAAGGGACAAAGCCCAACTAGAACTTAACCTGGCTACTGCTGGAAAAAACTAGAAGAATAGAATAGAATAGAATAGAATAGAATAGAATAGAATAGAATAGAATGCTAACGCATTCTATAAATGCATTAGCAACAAAAAGAGGGCTAAGGAGACCCTCTATCCTTTACTGGAAACAGAGGAAAACATAGTGACAAAGGCTGAGGAAAAGGCTGAGGTACGCAGTATTAAGTACCACTTTGCCTCAGTTTTTATTCGTAAGATCAGTTGTATGCCACGTATCCATCCATTCCCTGAGCTGGAAGACAGGGACGGCGAGAAAAGTGAAGTCCCCATAACCCAAGGAGAAAGAGTCAGCAACCTGCCACACCATGCACACAGGATTTAGCTTGTTTCAGACATCTGGTAGTCAACTGACTGTTGCCCAAATAATTCAGCTGGAGTTCAGCTGTGCACAGTGATGTGACACAGCACCTATTCCTAATCAGTAGATAATGATAACATAGTTATTCACCATAGGGTGAGCAGTCCATGAGTTAGGGAAAAAAGCGTAGAATGTAGAGCAGAACAGGTAAAAAAAATGTAGAATGGAATAGGTAGAGGTGAAGAGCAGATGCCTGATGCTGTAATCACAAATCACAGTGGTCAGTGGCTTAGTTAGGTAAAGAGACTGTCAAGGATAACCAAGAGGACAGAAAAAAGAGGTAAGACAGAATTGGAAACAAGTGAAGAAAGACCAAGTGAGACAATCTTTCTCAAAGCAGCTTGGTAATTATCTAATTGCCAGTTTATCACAAGCATAACTTTTAGGTAAGTGCTAAGAATATACACAAATACTCTTTGCTAAGCAATGTAGATGTGCAAGACTCGATAACAACATCAGAGATTACTGAAAAACTTGGTTTAAAACTCCATTGAAGGTGGTTTAGATTTTTAGACTCGTTTACCTCTTTACATATATGTGTACCTTGTTACATTTGAAGCATGGCATTTTTGAGCTACCAGAAAACAGAGAAATTTGTCTGTCTGTTTTGTGTTTTATTTTCACTGGACACTTTAATTATATGCTACAGTATTCACAGAACTTTTACTCCTCTAGTTCAGAAAATAAGATTCTATTTTTTTGTGGGTTGATCGCCATTCTAAAGACTGATTATGGAAGAATTTTCTAGGATACAGGGTTTTTTTTTCCTTGTTCTGTATATAGGAGTAAGTTTTTCACTCTATGGTTAAAGAGTTTGTGGTAATGTTCACTGTCATGGCACTAGATATATGAGTTTCTTTCACACTGCTTAGGCAACATAATATCAAATGATACAGGAAACACACACATCTTTTTTTTCTACTACTTCATCATCTACGTTTATAATTTTATTGCTCCCAAACTCAATAATATTAGCTGTTCAAAAAGTAGCTTGATATTTAGTTTTTAGCGTTTGAATGTTCTGATTTTCCACACAAACGTTAGCCAGCTGTACTACCTCAGTGGCATCACCTGAAGGTGAATTTTACCAGTTAACCACAGAAAACATGGGAGCTGCATCCTATGAGCAAACTATGTGATTCAGCTTGAAAATCAGAATGAAATGTTGCTTCCCAAAAAACCCTAGATTTTCACTTTATATTATCATTAGTTTTAAAAACCATTTGTTAGCTTTGTGGTTGTTTTTCAATCAGGACATAAAAGATTGATTACTTCTCAGTATTTTTTTTTTGCTAAAGTCTCTTCTCTTACGCAGCTTATCTTGAAACTCTATGACCTACTGTCACCTAGGATAAATTACCACAGTCCTACCACACTGAATGCAATTGGGCAAACTATCCAAGAGAAACTTAGGCCAGAGAATTTTTATAGACAGGTTTTATATCACCATATTTGAGAATCATCGCCATATTTTTTACTTTGCAGCTTATAGCTTGACACTGAACAAAGCCAAATCCATCCAGAATCCTACCTCTTACACTATGCAACACCAGCTGCTTCACAGGAAGGCCAAAAGGCAGTTGCTATGTTTTATGCTCTATCAACTTGATCATGCTCTCTTACATTCAGACACTGGCTTAAAATCTGCCAGTTGTCTTCCTTGTAATAGTTCTTCTTTGACTCTACTCAAGAGTATAACTCAAGATATTGTTACTCATCTCCAATTGATACTGAGGTATGCTACACTCATACCTTCAGCAATATCCTGTAAGTGTCATTCAAAACTGTATACAAAATTCTTCATGAGTTTTGAAATGGCCAACTTTCCATGGCTGTTTCAATCTACAATATCTAAGATCTATAAATCTATCATATCTTTGTTCATATGCACTCAAATGGAGAAGGAGAACTGGTCTTTTGTAACAAGAGATTTATTATCTGTATTAGACAGCTTCTGTATTTCCTCTGATTAATTTCAAAGGCAATGAATAAAATCTACAGCTATCTGTCCCTGGTATTCAATTGTTAGCTTCCTTTCCCTTTAGTGATAGTCCTGTAGTTACAACATTTTATATTTCCCACCATCTGGATTCATCTGACTAGGCATTTTCTGAGCCCAGAACTCTGCTCCTTAAAGGTTTTCTTTGGCTACTTTAAAATACTGTTCCAAATAAATTTCCATGTAAGTTTCTGCTGCTTAAATCCCCCATCTTAGTAGCTCTTTTGTAATCTTACCAAGCAAAAAGCAGAGTTTGATATCCTTCTTTTGCTTTCGGTTCACTGAATTTATTGAAGGCTTGTTGCCTACTAAAATTCTATCACTGAGTGAATCATCTGCCCTCTGTATTTTAAGCAGTTAGGCTCAGGTCTCAGTTTGCATTTTGATTCATTAGAAGAAGAATATAGTGGCACTTCTTTGCTAAAGATCAAAACCAAGTGTTAGATCTAATTTGAAAAGGACAAGGGACAGCAAGAAAAAGATAAGTTAAACGGCTTATTAAATTTTACTAGCAACAGGTAGTGACCTGCAGTGTTCACTATAACCAAACATAAACATTATGCTAACCTGCATGCATAGAAAGTTGAGAGGAGTTAAAGCAGTTTGAAAAAGCTCCAGAAATTAAAGTCTTCATTGACCTGTTTAACCCAAAGTCATCCATCATTCATTAACTTAAGAATTAAACAGTCATAGAAGATCACAATAGTTCAAAATTACATACATTTAAATATCCTAATCTGCAAATAAAGAATATTTCAGGCAGTCTCTGGCATATACATTTCTCCAAGTTGTCTGCTACCAGGCAGACTTTGTCACCATTTTCAGAGACGTGCATTTTCCTTTATAAAAAGGCAAAATACTGTGTTCCAACCATTAAAGTGAAAATATCTTTGCAAAAGATCTTCACATCCAGTACAACTTCTTTGCACTTTTTCAGTTGTTTCTCTGTGTAAGAGCAGTGGCTAACAATGGCTTGACTTTCGTTCAGCATTGGAAAAAAAAAAAATCAATTGTTCATAAGCCACTAACATTTTTCCTTCCTTCAAGCTGTGTCATAGTCCATAAAGAAATAATCCATCACTGCAGTATATTTTCTTCACAGCTCTGACAATAAATTCCTCATTTTGTTCTCATCTTATCCCAGGTAGCTCCACAGCCTTTGCTGGAGTTACTCCTGATTTTCACCACTGCCAGTGAAGGCTGAATCAGGCTGATGAAATAGCCAATGCCATGTGCACTCTATGAAGTGTATCTATGAATCACAAAGTATTTTAAAAGCTTTGTATCCCTTGCTTTATTAATTGAAGAACAGTTCATCTAGCATTTCATTTTCAGCCCCAAATGGTCCTTTTAATTCAGAAGGACAAGATGTGCACATACATTGGTCATGCATTAAAAAGCTTTCACAGTTGTAGAGCTGACATTAACTCTTTGCATACTGGGATTTATTTAGACTGATGTGAGCTGCTCTGAATTTCTTGTCACACAAACCAGTGACACACCAAACCTAATACTATGATGGCAAGATTATGCTACATGAAATAGAAACAGGGATAAGAAAATTCACCATAAATATTTATGTCTTTATAGTTGCAGTTTGCTATTTTTATAAATCCACTATGTCTCACCAGACTTCTTTAATACATTATTTTAATTTCAAACATCCTATTTGAAAATTCAAGCATATATATGATTCAAAGTAAGGCCAAGCTAAATTCATAGCTTGTCATTTATAATATAATAATTCATGTGGAAAAAGGAGAAGTAGTAGGAAGATATACACTTCTATTTAGATGAGGCTAGGATTTTAATGTTTTAAGAGATAACATTGACCATCATCAATGTGAAGGTCAATACTCACTTGCCAAATGTACTGTATACTTCAATGATCTGAAAAGTGAGGAATCAACGTCTAAGGCCTTGCATTTTCATGATCATTTATAGTAGCTAAATGCAAACCCAGTGTAGTATGTTTTAATTCAGACAAATAATATTGCACCTAAAAGTAATAAAACTTTATCTAGAAAGTAAGGTATTCTGCCTTGCAAAACGCCTGTACCAATACTGCTCACAACCAGTAAGAGCTCAATGTGCCCAAGACAGTAAAGTCCTCTCCTTGTGCTTAGATTGGAGGATGCTGGAGGAAAAGGTGTTTGCTCAGGACCCAGAAACACCATCCTTTCCAAGTGTGGTGCAAATAAACACTTTAGGGGAAAAAATGTTTGATCAAGTTTTGCCAAGGGTGACTCTGAGTATCCTGAGTTCCTGGAAATGCAGAAAGCAAAGTCTCTAGTTATTTCAGTCTGGTATATTCTTCTCCTGCCCATGTTACGAAAATTCTGACAGCTATGGCAAAGATGGTACCAGGATGCTGGCAAACATCTCTCTCACTTATAGGAACATTATTATCTAGAGATAAGAAGAAATCAAAGAGAATACGGGCGTAGGGGATAATCCCAATTAAGTGAACAGTTAGTGATTGTGGATTTCATAGGATCTTTAGCAGTGCGTTGACTTTGGGGATTCTTTTTTTTTTTTTTTTTTTGGTATGATCTTGTTAACTAAAGTTCAAATAAGCAAAAAAACCACCTTTTTTTAAAAAAAAATTTAAGTACCAAGCAATTGCTTGATACTAAAAAATTAATTACAAGACTAATAAGTATAAAATTAAATCAAAAGATTTGTAAGACTAAAAGGATTTTTAGATAAATGTTTTGTCACCTGATTTCTGAGCCAGTGCAGTGTTTGGGGTCACAAACTCTTTTACACAATGGAGGAGGACAGTAATTCCTTTTTTTCATGTTTTCTTTTTGGGCAGAAAGGAGTGCTGAGAGCTTCACAAAACCGCCTGGCTCTTCAAGCAAGAGACTCAAGGAAGAAAACACTAAACACCATTAGATCTGAAATTAAATCACATATTTTTGCAGAATGGGGTGAGATGAAGCTCTACGAATTCAAGAAAAAATGGATTTAAAACCAGCAAGCTAAAATGAGAATTGACTATTTAAGAGCTTGAAACAGCCTCAAAGGAGATGCATCTTGCCATGCCTTGCAACTAGTTCTGGCAAAAAAACCCCAATAAACCCAAAAACCAACAAATTTCTTGATTACAGCAATGCTGTTTATCAAATTCTAATGTAACAGATTAAGTCATTTGACACAATGATGTTCCAAACTGCAAGGTCTATATGGATCAGACACTAGTTTGCATTGTTTTGGGCACC
This sequence comes from Sterrhoptilus dennistouni, assembly GCA_013397095.1. NCBI lineage: Eukaryota > Metazoa > Chordata > Aves > Passeriformes > Zosteropidae > Sterrhoptilus > Sterrhoptilus dennistouni. The sequence continues at coordinate 91,178 of VWZU01009054.1, read as the reverse complement.
AGATTCTGAAGGAACCATGGAAAAGTAATCTGGAAAAAATTCCTGACAGCATTAAACAGCTTTAAGGCTTCAGGTCCCATTAAAAGGCCTTAGGTCCTATTCTTCACATTGGACAGCCTAATGTCAGAGAGCCATGTGTAAATCCATCTAATAGGATTTTTAGTTAAGTAGATCAAATTTTATAACTTCAGTCTCTGCCAGAAAGTGGATTTCTCTTTACAAGCCAGATAACTTTTCAGGCCTTCAGAAACTGCTTCTTTACTACAAATGGAGCAGAAAACCAGAAAGAATTTAGTGTCTTGTACCACACAGCTCTTTCAGACATATCAATTAAGGCATTCTGTTATTATTATAGCCAATGTGGTATAACGCCTTATTACTAAAAGCAGTGGCCAAAGGGGATGTGATGTGGTATTTACATTCAATTCTTAGGGCAGGACAAGGCCAACACGGAGCCACTGACAGGAGAATGCCAAAGTATTAGGACCTTGTTTGCATTTCTACAAAAAAGGTTTGCCTTTTGCCACACTACACTCTCAGAATTGCCACACTGGTGTTTAGGGATGCTGCTGCAAGCAGTCAGAGTTGTCCTTCTTTCCAAACAGTAGACAGAAGATGTAGGCTGCAGAAATAGAAACTGCAGAACTGTTGCCTCAAAGTCTTCATGCCCAATGAAAAACCAAAAGCACTGCAGAGCACTGGAGGCAAGCAAAGGATACCATGCAAATATGAAATAAAGTTCATGACTGACATGTGGTAGAAGAGAGGACAGAAGAGAGGGGAGAAGCTCCGAGTATACCAGCTTATGCTGGTTCTCCAGATCACTGGGGAAAGAAAACTCTACACCCAGCCAAAGCAAGCCACTGGTAAATGCAACAGGAATGAAACGTGCTGGGAGCATAAACAGCTGCCACAGTTCACCAGAGCATGATCCACTCCTCTGCTCCTCCTCTGCACACATTCATACAGTTAGCAGAGATCTTTGGAGACTAATTTTTCCTCCTGAGACAAAAAATTACACACTTTTAAACCTAAAAAGAGTGCTTTTTAGCACTTCTTGAAGGTGTGGGTACTAACTGAGTATGGCTACCCCAAAGCATCTTCCACTATTAACTTTTGACAGTTCATCTTGACTCTAAGATTTTTGCTTCCAAATGGAGCAAAAAGGACGGAACAAGATGAAAGAAACAAGTTAAGTCTACATTGCAGCAGAAAGTTGCTGTTGGAGATATAGTGGGCATGTATATTGCAAATATGACCAGTTATGGTTCAGGTTTAGTAGTTTTTCCCCACAGTTTAACCTCCGCTCAAACCCTTCAATTGTTTCAACTCTTCTGGTCTTTAGTCTAAAAACCAAAAGCTCTGCTCTAAAACATGGATGTCCTCAGAGGGACCAATGTCAGCCACAGCACCACAGGCTGCCCAACCCAGGCACAGGGCTGAGCACAGCCAGGGGCTCCCCTCCAAGGGTGGGGGTTCTGGCATGGGACACCACAGAGGAGCCACAGGGACAGGGACAGCACTGCCCTGTCCCAGCTGTCTTCACAGGCATGAGGAGAAGGCTGTGGCCACTCGCCAGCTTTGGCTGGAGTCCATCCACTTTGCACCAGCTCAGCTGCACGACACGGACTGTAAAATCTGGCCTAAAGGTTTTTAAACATTTAGAGCTGCAAAGGCGAAAGGGTAGGCTGAAATAATGGTGTGGCTTGCCCTGACACACTTCTCAGCTCTGGGGGTATAAGAGATCCTTCTTATTATCCCAGACAGGAGCTGAAAAATGACATCATACTGGAGAATAGGACACAGGGGTTACTTTAGAGATGATTCAGATCTTGTTATTAATTCTCTCTACTTGGCAGAATGTTTGAAAACTGGCAAAGGAGCTAGCCGGCAGAGCATTGTTACAGCTGCACAGGTAGAGAGAAGTCAGCAAGAAGCTCTTTCCAGCCTGGTGAATAAAGATAAGAAACAGAAAAGAGGACTGGCCCTACATCCCAATGATAAAATCATGTGAAAAAACTCAAAAACAGGTAGAATAAAAAACAAGTTCTCTATCCTACAAGGCTGGCACCACACAACTGAAGCACGTTATATGTTGATATCTGGCCTCTCTCTACAGCAGATGTCTTTTCCACAGGTCAAGCAGAGAGGGTGAACAACTGATTCAATGGCTAGAAAAATGCTGAGAGAAAGAGAAAAAACCTGGAGATGGTCCAGCGTGTAGTACACATTTCCAAAGTGTATGTGTAAGAAAGAGAGATAATCTTTTTCACAGTTCTTTCAGCAGGTGTTCATTCTTTTTTGGCATCGACAGCAATATTTTGTAGCTACACAGCAGACATGCAGAATAAGATTCCTTTCCACACCTGCAAAGAATAATTTCCCTTTATGTGACTTACAGCTGTACCAGTCATTCATAGCTGATGTCCTCCTTCTCCAAACCAACACTATGAAACTATTGCTGCTTCTGGAATTTACTAAGAAAAACATCATCTCCAAGTTGTGTCCATAAGAGAGTGACCACGTTGTTCTACTGGCTTCCTTTAAAAGCAAAGGAAAATGCTTCCCTATGAACACAAAGAGAAAAGCCTCAGAAGAAATTCTACGTGCTGTTTTGATGCTAAGATGGTAAGAACCATTTAAAGAGCCTGAATAAGACAAGGATCAGTGTACAAGTAAAATTAAAACAATCCCTTCACTCCCTAAAAAATTTTACTTTGACAAAAAAAATTTTTCTTTCCCTTCTGATATGCAGAGAGATGTGAGGATGTCTGGCAGGACCAGGTCAAAGACACTGTTTTCTCACAGTAGCTGAGGTCAACCCTTTGCTGAAATAACTGAAATAGCTCAGGTAGGTAACCACCTTTTAGTTAACCACTTCCTCATGTAATAGCTTGAGTGAAGCTCTACAAAAACACCAACTGCTGAAGAAAAGGGTATCTGAGCTCTTACTATGGACAAAGCCAAAATTAGGCCTGCCCCAGTAACAAGACCTCTTGTAAGGAGACATGGATCCATAAATCCTGCATGAGCACAAAGTATAGGATCTGTCCTGGGGAACAGAAAAGCTGTATAACATTAGATGTTTAAACCCACTGGCCCAATTCCTGCTCAGTACAGGATGCAGTCAGTAGGTTACGCTGAGCTGCTCTGAGGATCTGACCCTGCATTTCCTTACATGTGAAAATGTTTCTCACATCTCTGATGAATGAATGCATTTACACTAACTGCATTTTCTAATATCCCGGTTTCTGCATTTACTAGAACCATATTATGTTCAAAATAAATCAAAATATTGTTTGCTTTCTTTAGTCTCCAGGTAACATTTGCAATTAAAATATTGTGTACCTTCTTTTAGCCAGCTTCGATTTGAAGCGAACTGTGTTTTTTAATAAAACTGTATCACTTTATGTAAAATAGGTAACAAAAGGGCAGATAAATACACTATATTTCGTGTATTTTGGGTAGATTAGGCCAGTTATTCTGAAAGTGGAATGGACACTTCATACCAGCAATATTTTCCAGTCATCTCTAGCCTCATTAGGCATTCTCGGTACACCCAGAAGAGTAGTGTAAATAAAATACACTGTTTTCTGATGTGCTTTGATGAGCAGATGTTTGGGGGTTTTGTTGATTCATGTCTGGGATGTTTTTAAAACTTTTCTGCTTGTGCTCCATTTCCTGTTGAAGGAATTCAGAATGACCCAGATGAAAAGAGACAATTGTGACTATGTCTGCCTGGATGTCGCCCAGGCCAGCAGCTGTGCAGTGGCCACCGCAACGTGCCTGACTTGCGAGAGGAGAAATTATGTAATTTTGTGTTTAGACTACTTGTGAATTCATCTTTTGGTACAGATGAAATACTGCACCTCTATGCATTTCCTATTATGACTTGTCTGGAGGCTTGGAAGTGCAGTTGAGATTACAAAATAATGAACTTGGTGAACCTCTCCTTTTGCTGTTTGGTGATTCGTGCACATGAAAACCACAGACATTTATAGCAGAAATAAAGTAAGCAAATAAAACCTGGAATTCTTTCTCATTCTAAAATAACTCAGACTAAAATCAAAAATAATTGATATCTAGTTTTGTTTCGCGTTTTTGTTTTTTATGTCTTTTGTTTCATTCAAACTGGAATGTTGATGCATTAAAATATACTGGTAACTATTCATTCACCCTGAGGCAAACTGCAATTTTTTTCATTATGACAGCTATCAATTAATTTTAATTCTTATTATGTTTCATTTTTCTAATTTTTCAAGCTAAAAACTGTGATCTGTAATAATTGTAAATAGTAGAGATAGAAATAAATGGCCGTGGGATGCTCCCAGACTCTGAAATAACATATAAGAACTGAAAATGGATCAAGTTTACTGGAATGTACTGATAGAACTGGAAAACATGGCAAAAGGATTAAAAGTAAGTGTAGGAAAAAAAAGCCAATATAAATTATCAAGGAGGAAAAGAAAAGCAGAATCAAGCCAATAAATCTGGGCAAATATGTGAAAGCAGGAATGCAGAGGTACGTCCTGAGGTGATTCACAAGATAATGCAAGTGAAAATAATTAAACTTCCCTGAAGTAGTGGAAATGTGAGTAACAAAATAGCAGAGTTTTGGGAGGCCCTACCAAACAGAGTTCCTGAAGGAACAGAAGATAAAGTTGCTGCCACAGATTCACAACCCGCGAGGGAGTATTCTGATAGAGTGGAGAGAGGAAGTTCCTCTTCTCTCAAGGGGTAATGAAGAGATCACGAGAGGAGGATACATCAAGCGGGGGGGTTTAGAGGATGTTTCACGGAATAATAGAAGTCCTGTGCAGAAAGGCACACTGTGAACGTCACCCTTGGCTTCAGAACAGAGATTTTCATTCTGCCTCAAGATCAAGTGCATGTAGCTGCATTAGGAAATACCTGGCAGAATGCTTTGCTTATTTGAGAAACTGGATGTGAAATCAATCTAGCAAAAGGCACAAATGAACAGATACATACAATGACTTACTGGTCATTTATTAAACCCTTCAGAAGAAGGATATTATTTTCTCAGTAAAACAATTACTTGATAGAATTGACTGGGACATTTTTTCCCTGACTCTCTCCTTGAAAAACCAAAATTGAAATGCTTTTCATGGGCAAAGGGTATTTTAGATGAGTTTCTTATTTTGAATAGTTTTAAAATGAAATAATGGAGACGTTGAGACATACTAGTTGAAGGTTGTAAAAAAGTTTGGCTTTAATATAATGCTTAATGAGAATGAAAATAAAAATGAAAAAGAAAATATTCTAATATTACTGCTAGAATATTTTTCAGTAACATCATTTGAATTTGTAAAATATGAAGAATTTTGATATTTAAATGACTTCAGCTGTTCTGTATCCAGACAAAGCTAGGAGATATCACTAATAGGCATAGGCATATACATATATATATATATATATATATATAAAAGATAAAAATTCATCCACACCATCAAAAGTAGATTCCATACGTGATAGATCTGTGATTGGGATAGTCATTGTGTTTAAGGGTGAGGTTCATTATCTGTTTTCTACTCTAAATGTAAACTATTTATAATGTAAATTTGGCAAAGCTGCCTTATTTTTACTACCATTAGTTAAAGATTCTTAAAAGAGTTTTGAATAATTTAAATATATTTGAAACCCTCCTCATCCCATTATATAAAGAAGAATACCTTGTTTTTTACAGGAAGGATATCACTGAAGACAGAAATATCAGAATGCCTTACTTTTATCAAGTTTACTAACATAGTAGACTGCTTTCTTCCCACTTGATTTATTCATACATATCAAATCATTTTATAAGAGACATCTGCAAACACATTTCTCTGATATGAGACACTTCTTTGAATAGTACACTTAAAAAATGTTGGTTATTATTTTTCTGTGATTAATACTTGTTTATTATGTTATGCACAGTTGACATTTTTTTATTTAGTTTCCTTATTCTGAACTTACTACAGAGTAAATTTGGCTCCAATACTTTTTATGAAATTAAAGCATGTATTTAGCACCTTCCCAAGCTCACTGCTCCGTGCTGACTGGACTCACCCTTAGGAGAGGGATGATCTAGGATGCAAGTCCTTACTCCCAGGACAGCTTTTTTATTTTTTTTTTCCCAGTGAGAGGTTAACATAAAATACATATTTGTTCCAGGGACCTACACTAGCAACCAGTTTTGTATTCACAACCCTTCTCTTCAGTGACACTTCCATAATTTTTTATGCCTAGATCTTCAAAACCACATTAAATGTTCTGCCTTGCCACTTGCAGACAAAGTCACACTGGAACAAAATGTACACCCCTTGTCCAAAGGAAAACCTCCTGCAGCATCCAGGTGTGCATTAATACTAAAACCCACCAAGGTAGCAGTACAAAAAAGGGATTTTGAGACCCCAGAATTAAAAGACCCTTTGGTAACTCTCTTTCCAATTGCAAAATGCTAAATACCTCAAACATGCATTGCAATTTTGGTAACAGAAGCAGCTGCTAATGCTGTTATCTGTAAGTACTAGGGCAGGAAATTCCCTGTACATAGGCAGAAATAGAATCTGTAGCACTGTGATAAGCAGTCAATCATTTTAAAAGGATGCCTATACTTCAACCACCCGTTTTGGAATTGACCAAAGACAAATTATTTGTATAAATATGTATGCAAATAGGATTCAGCTGTAATTTATGAGGGAACCACCTAAAATATATTCCATTTACAGGGAAAATATATCTCAGAATAGTGAACATCTAAATACATTGGAATATGCTTTTTTACAGAAGCAGAAAATGTACCCATAAAATCACAGATTGCATAGATGATAGGATGACAGTTCAATCAGCTGAATTAAGAGCGTGCAACTCCAGAAATCCCTTATATACAAACACAAACTTACTCTAAAGTGGAATTACCTTTACATCCTGCTCCAGCTCTGGAGAAGTAACTCACACTACACAAGGGATAAATGTCTCACAAATACGCCAAGAAGGGATCATGAAGAATTTAATTAGCCCTATACATTTTGATTCTTTTTTAAACAATAGGTGTGTAAAAAATGGAATAGCACATCTTAATATTTCTAAGTCTGTATCTTGTTTATTTATTTTTTATTTTTAAAAAGCCTTCTTTATACTCCATTAAAACTTGGAACATTCATCCACACATAGATAATACTCTCAAAAGACAAGCTAATTTTTCTAACTAAAAATGCATTTAGAAACAACTTGGCACAAGTATTTGTTTTACATTCAGTATTAAACTGGCACCACGTCTGGTCTCTGGCAGCATTGACTATACTCCCCTTTGTTTGCTACCACTCTGTGCTCCAGCACTGGAGCCAACACCTGTGGCCATATAAAAGGCTACGTTCAGCAGCTGCAGGACTCGGATGTCCATACTGAAAGGAATTTCTAAAGCATAAGCATTTGGATGTGTGGCTGGCTTCCTCGTCTGAGCCTTTTCAAGGCTTCCTTTGGCGGCCCACGCTGCTGGGTGCTGTATCCATCGACTGTCTGCAGTCTTACCACTGACCAGGGTGTAGTGGTGACATAGCACAGCCTCACACTAACAAAAGATGCTCTTGGTGATGCTGATGCAAGGCTGTCTTCACTGAAGGTAGCTTTTTGCAGGGTTTGTCAAATGTGATACCACTGATACAGATTTATGTAAAGAAGGGCGAGGTCTACCCTAAGTATTAATATGAAAGCTAAATACCAGTGAGCCATAACACAAATTTCTGCTTAACACCTTGCTCTCTGACAGTAATTTGTTCAATCCACAGAAAAGATGAACACAAATCCAATCATTGCATATATAAAACACCTTCTCTTATTTGGGATCAAATAATAATAAAATGAGAAATGTGCTCAGAGTTGTTATTTGAAACTCATAAGAGCAGCTGAACTTAATTCTAATATTCAGAAAATCTAGAACAAAAATGCCAATACATGAGCTTTTTTACAGAAAAAATGGTATGAATCACTTTTTTCTTAACTGCAGCATAACATCCCTGTGTGGAAAAGCTCTTAAGCAAATGGAAACAGACATTCAGAATTACAGACCACACTGTCCCTGCTCTCAAGTAAATACAGAATGTGTGTAAAAACCAGATAAAAATGACACGTTTTCATTTAAAGGAATGTATTACATATGCCGGTAACAACAAATTAACTATTCTCTAATTCTCTGATATCATTAGAACAAGCCATTGGAAGTTGCAATGTTATTTACATTTGGATGTTGCAATATAAAAGCATATAGAAGTTACAGGGGTAATCTTGTATTACACATGTGCAAAACCGAGATAAATGCTACTCAGAAAAGAACTGAGCTCTAAGGATTCTAAAACACTGTCACAAACAAATCATTAGAAAGGGCAGAGATGATTCACTGCCACGGCAACTTAAAAAGCAATATTTGAAATTATCATGAGTCTCTTGTCTTCTCCATGGCAGCCACTAAGTCAGAATAAAGGAAAGCAAATACTTCAGATAGGAATGTAACACGCAGCAGTTTATTTCATGTTTTAGGATTTATGTATTTCTATGGCATTTGTATATTAGGCTGTTCTGAGTGTTTAGCCAGATGACCAAACACAAGAAAAGTTCTGATGCAGCATAGGCTGAGTCACATCTCACATGGTCACAAGGTCAGGGGACTCATTTGTACACTTCATGATCAGCTTTTGATTCCTATACCTACATTTTTGTTAATTTCAACCTTGATCTAATGTTCAATCATTTCAGTCAGCAAGAGGAGCACTTCTGTTAAATGAAGCATTCTGAAAGCTCTTGGAAGATTTTTCGCATGTAGTAAATTAAATGATGACCCTGCTGATTTACCAGCATTGCTTCTCTTTAGTGGTATGACAAGGGAAAGATGGAAAGTCACAGTATCATTACTAATGCTGATTTTAGGATCCTGCTGCGTTTTAGTTTCACGTGTGCATTTATTACCTGTATTTTCAAGCTGCTATCACCTGCTGAGAAGATGAGGATGAGCTGGCTTTTTGCTGGCATAATTATTAATGAGCTAACACTGGCAAAATAAAATTTGCTGCAAGCCAATTACTGATGGATAAAGCACACTGCCCTATTTCATTAAAAACATGGAATTTACTGTTACTGAGTACAAACAACAGTAGATCATATGAAAAACTTACTGCAGTTCTCTAAATTCATTGTTCACTAAATTCATATTTGACAAAACATTTTTTCTATGTTTTGTATATTGGTTGAGATTGGTCTGCATTAAATTATAATATAACTTTGGTAAAAAAAACAAACACAGTGGTAGCTGGATCCCAGTATGTGTGACATGATTCACTGCTCATGTAAGAGTGTTTGCTGAAGACAAACAGCTTTTTATCAGATCTAGTGAGGAATATGGAAAAATTCAAACCTGCAGACCATGATGTTAGAGCAGTCAGGACTATGAGAGCAGGTATTGGATGCTGTTTCTTTCATCAATATTTTTTCAATATCAGTACTGATCTTTATTTCACAAAAGTTTGGTATAAAACTGCATGATGCAAGTAAGAACCTTCCTTTTCTAGTAGACCCAGTCATGAACTTATGTTTCTTTTTTATTGACCAACGTTTTGCCAAAGATCAGTAGGATGGAAGATTCATATTGTGGGAATCCTACCAAATTCTTCCTGGTGACAGTAATGAAAAAAGGGCCCAAGACCAAGTGGATGACTGCAACTGAACAAGGTCAGATTCCCAACATAATGTTCTTTACAATCCAAGACATAACTTGTTTTTTCAGGCTTACCTGTGATATTATTCTAGAAGTTTAAGGCAAGAGTGATGTAGGTTTGTGCATAACAGTGCTATGAAGAAAACAATTAATAAGAAAAGGGCACCTGGTGTGAAAACCAATTTTTTTCAATACTGAGTTGTAAGGTCACCTGCAATTTGCTTTTTATTAGCAACACTAGGTCCTTTTAACTTATTTCACAAATAAGAGCCTTGACTCAGTATTTTTATCCACACAAAAATATAAGTTATATGTTTATATCACTGCTGGCTTTAGTAAGTTTAGCTCTTTCAATTGAAGTATTGAAATAACTTTACAACTTGCTATTGTATTACCACTACGTTCACTAGTGAGACATTGAAAAATTTGTTCAGAAGTGCAGTAAAACTATCGAGTAAAGCTTGATGTAAGGCCAATTCCTTCAGCACTTAAATGCCCAGCTAATGAGAACGTAACCTTTTGAGTACCATTTTATAATGATAGTCCTTCAACCTGATTTTACAGTGTTTTTCTCTAGATCACTTAGAATATTTTTGATCTGATTTTTGAATAATAGAACACAATAAATGTTTTACAAAGAAAGGCCATATAAATATGTATAATTGAATAGAAATAATATATTATTGAAAGTTGCTCCATAGCAGAAAATTAAGGAAGTTATCTTTTCACTGTCTCAAGCAGTGTGAAGAAGCCATTCCTAGTTTCCTAGAGAAATCATTGCAACTACATAAATTATCCTGAGGGAACATAAGAGATCATCTGAGGTGGATATAGCAAAGCCCATCACCACTGCAGATATTTACTAAACTCTTCAAAACCTCTGAAGTAGTCACAATTTTACCCTAGTGGTAAGAAACTCATCAGCTTATTCCAATTGATTGAAATGGTTTTTCCTAGTAACACTTCAAATCTGCCTACATAATTCTATCTTCTCTACATGTCATCAGGTACAAACAATTGATTTTTGCTCCTTAACAGTCCCACAATTAAAAATAATAAAATCAAATCTCCATTTGTAAAGTTTTTTCTCATTCGTCATGTCTTTTTTGGTTTTGATTTGTTGGCTTTTTTTTTTTTTTCTAAATATTCTTTCTCTTCAGTGGACCCCTGAAACTTGTATCTGTATGTGGTGGTCAGTGACCACAGCACCAGCAATGGATCCTTGTGCTACATTTATAATCAAGGTCCTTGTTATAGCTGAAAACCGTGTGTAGTGCTTTAAAAGGGGCAAAGAAAAATTTTATTGAAAATGTTTGATGTTTTCTTTCGCAGTGAAAATCCCAACATGTGACACAGCAGAACTGAATGTTCTTTTGCTTTACTCATTTGGTTTTTTTCACTTAATTCCCTTTATGACATTCAATATTACCCGAGCTCTTTTTCCCTGATGGACTTTTCTTTCCTCTGGGTATCTCGAGGCACAGTTTTTGTTTCAGTCTTTTCCTCACCTCACAGGTGAGGGCAATATTCAGCTTCATGTCTCACATGCAGCATTTCTTTTTGAAATTTCAAAATAACATTTACTTTATTGGACACCGTATGGCTTTCTGTACTTACACTGTACTTATGGCTCACCACAACTCCTGAAATAATATCCCATGGTATTAAATTCTGAGACAGTTACTCTGCACTTTGATTCTTCCCTACTATATTTAGTCTTTATACCATTTCATCACATTTCACCTTCTTGAACTATCTATTTGGCAGATCACTTTGAACCCTGAACCCTTTTTGTACCGCTTATACCTTGGCCAGGCTCATTAACACAAAGCCTGTGTCTGTGCTGTCATGCAAATTCAAAGACAAATCCCTTGCACCTCACTTGATACCTGCTCTTATTTTTAAAATATGTTATTAGCAAAAATTTGTGGGTTATGGTTTCTACTTTTCAGATTGCCATGCTATAGTTAAACCTCTATTTTCTATTTTTTTCTGTGAGAAAATCAAGCCCAAGGCAGTATCACTGGAGGTACTAATCAGGGATACACCAAACCTAACGCTTCCTGCTGAGCCAGATGCTCTGCCAAAGCTGGAAATTAGATTAGCCTGATAAATTGATTGGAAATAAAATCCATAATCTCCCTCAAAATAAGAGGGAAAGCTTTAAATTTCCTGTACCACTATTTGCCTTTTCCAGACATCTTCTGCTCTCTTCTGGGACTCACTTATCCTCCACTAGTTCTTAGAGACAAAAGCCTAGAGATTGCTTCTCTGTGTACTGTAGGATTAATTCTAACAGGCCACCAGTACTTGTTTAAACCTTCTGCCGGGTTTAGATTTTCATAGAACAGTTTCAACTTTAAAAGAGTTGCTATTAAAACACTATCCAGAAATGTGGGAAAATTGAATTTACATTGTGCACAGTGAGCTAATTTTCCTCATCTGAAGCCATGACTGAGTTGGCTTTATGAACACGTAATTACAAGGTATGGAGGGAAAGACAAAAGCATTAACAAGGTACATAAGCAGGCTCACACATGATGTCCAATTTCTATAAAATATAACTATTTTACAGTCCTTGCCTCTAGTGAACCAACTGCTAGGCCAGCTGGTAGCTCTACCCTTTGTGCTCCCCACTTTAGTCACAGTCAAGGACTGAAAACTCTTGCTGGGAAACACAGCTGAATTCAAATGGATGCTGACATTTTGTGAACACCGTTTCCAGCTTGCTGGCTGCCGTCCTCCCTGGTGCCCCATGTGTGCCCAAGCTGCTCTGCAGCCCCCTGCCACTCTCCATCCTGAGACCCCTCAGCTCTGGGTAACCCCTGCAACTTAAGTAGCAACTTCAGCCATTCCAGCTCTCAAAAAGGCTGCAAATGGTGTGGAAAACTAACACTGACCACTTGTAGGCTCAATTTTTGCACTGCTCAAGCCTATATTGGATATTGACAGTGCTAGGTGAATGGTTGGACTTTACCTTAATGGTCTTTTTCAACCTAAATAATTCTATTAAAGAGCTTCTCACACGTCACACAAACTTCTCCAGCCTTCTGTGGTTTCAGGGTCCAAATTTTTCTTTCTGGTGGCTGAAAATGTTGTCACCAATTGGTGAAATCACACTACAGGCATATTTGTGCTAGGTCAAAAATCCCATGGATTTACAAATACACAGCTCCACTTGATCATATGCCTCTTTTTAAATTAAATACCTCTCAGTCCCAATAAAACAATATATATAAACTGAATGTTCTTCTGCTCTACTCATTTGGTTTTTTTCACTTAATTCCCTTTATGACATCCAGTATTACCTGAGCTCTTTTTCCCTGCTGGACTTCCCTTTCCTCTGGGTGTCTCAAGGAGGCATATTTTTGTTTCAGCTCTTTCCTATTATGTTTTGCATAACTCAAGTAAATGTTCTTCAGCCTGCTTTTTCCCTATCCTGTCTGTGTTCCTGGCACTTTGCTGTTACTATTAATTGTATTTGGCATCAGGCCATAATTAAACTTTTTTTAACCTGGAAGGAGGATAAGAGAAAGAGGAATATATTGGAACAAAAGGCCCCTTCAGGCTTTAGCCTTCTGTGTCACTCTTTACTTGCTCACTTTCCCCTGATAAATAATGAGCCGAATTTTCCTTCATCTTTCTCTTAGGTCGAATGCCTCTTGCAAAACCTGCTCTCCTTTTCCATAACATCCCCTGCTAGATCAAATTAATTTTATATTTTTGCCATTCTTCCTAGCATCTTCATTCTGTCACAGGACAGTGATTTTCCAGACTGTGACTTTGGCAGAACATCAGAAAGGCAGATTTAACATAACAGCTGAAGCCACCACCTCATCAGGTTTTGTGTGGTCCAAGACTGCTCCAGGGTGGAACCCCAAGTGTGGTATATGGTATGTGGACCCCAAAATCTAAGTTTCCAGAATTCTAACAGTATGTGGGAATGACTTAGAGAGATGCAATAGAAGTACATTCCTAGCCTAAACTGAAATGTTAACATAGGTGGCTCCAGCCTTAAGGACTGGGGCTCTGCAAGGAGCTTAGGGGCTGTCAGAGAGATGAATGGAATGTTACAACAGAGAAACCTACCTTGATAATAGGATTTAATTGTTCAGCCCCCAAGAGTGAGCAGCAATTGAGTCACATGTAACAGAACCAAGAAGCAAGCAGGACAGAAAGGCTTGAAAGCAGGTCTGAAAACAACATTCATTTTTCCATCACTGCTGCTGCAGGTTTGCCTCAGTGTATTTTGTCATTCTACCTTTTGTGAAGGACTTTTGCCTTTTACAATACTGACAGCTGCTAAATACTGCCTTTTTCACAGACAGCTACTGCGTCAGGCTGGAATTTAGGCTTATTGCCTTACCTTTCCCCATAAGAGCTTATTCATAGCTTCCCACTTAAGCTGCAAAGATCAACTTGCAAGCTCAGCAACAAAATGCTGAGGGGCCCACCTTCCTTCAGTTTGCTTTGATGGGGCTGCTCAAATAAACAGGGAGACATCTGGCATGTAAAGGAAGATCTCTGACAAAAAATCTAGACAAGGTTAATTTCTGACCTCACTGACAGAGATTTTATGACTCAACACTAATGATTTTTCTTCGTTTTACAGTTACTCAGACAGTAAGGTGATGCTTACTTTTTTTTAAAGTGTATCTCAGGTCCACACTGAAATTTTGTCTTGTGCAAAGGTGGTAAAAATTTGCTCAACAATTGTTTCTTTACAGTACTCTTAATACCAAAAGATACATTGAATCTTATTTTCTCCTGCATGAAACTGCATCCTAAGACCTAATCAGAATTTGAGAGACTACCCAATGTAGCATCCCCTTAATCCATGCTGGAAAATGTCATGTCTTCATCAAAGATGTGCTGATGAGTTCAGAGCGGCCGAGTTCAGTGCCATAAGAATTAATTATTAACCATGCTGTTACAGACTCTGTTCTGAAGCTGTCCTTCGTGTGACATCACCTGCTTAAAAATGATGTCTCAATCTAATTAAGTGTGTGAATTTAGATGAGAAAGGTAACTGCAGATTGTGCACTTCTTTACTTAATAATCTGTTGAATCTGTAAGACCACATCTGTAATATGTGCTTGTTTTCTGGTTACCCATAACTATACCTTGAGTAGAAATACTTTAAAATTCTGCTGTACTCTTCCTCTTTCCAGTTACCTAATACATTCTATAATGCTTCCCAGAACTTCCTTTATGGGTCCAGCAAGTATTAAGAAAACATTGCGTTAAAAACAACAAATAAGAAATTATGAAACAATACAAACTCTTTCATTTTCTTCCATTATTCATTTTGATTCAAATTCAGGTATTTAGATAGCATATCAAGGTAAAAACTCACTAAAATGTAGTTCTTGTGTATATGAGAAAATTCACTTCTATAGCCATAATCAAATAATTAAACAGATTTATTTAGGTCTGTGTAATTCTCTGTTTCTTCTGTAGAGTAATTATACTGGAATAAAGCCACTTTAATTCTGGAATAGACTGTTCACATGGGGAACTACATTGAAACAGCTGTAGTAAATAATTATTTGCCTACAGCTATGCTGTTCGCTACCCCCCTGAAAGCAAGCCACCAACATAAAAATCTTGCCTCTTTTGCAGAAGCTCAGCTATGCTGGCTCAGTCCTATTCCAAGAACAAAGACTTTGCCAGCAGAATGAACACACAACCCCGAGAACAGCTTTTACCTCTCAGTTCCTCACTGAGTGGTGACACACAGTGATGCACTTACAGATTTTTACCATTTAAACAGTTCTGAGATGTGTTGGGATGTGGAATGAGACCATGAGTAGAAAACACACCCTTTTCTGTAACTAACTATGTATTTTTTAGAAGTGTAGTGTAACTCCAGGTAAAAGGAGCAGAAGATGGGCTGCAGCAGCACTCCCTCCCTCTGCTGGCCCGTAGATACCTCGTGCCTTGCCTCTGACCTCCACTACTCTGGCACAGCCTGAGGGCAGAGCCTTTCTCCTCCTTGAACTTCCAACGTTTGGCATTTGAGGCTCACTCTCATCTCAGCTTACACCAGTGCAGATGCAGAGAAGTGGCTGTTCCTCTCCACTTCTTTGTACTGCCGTCACTCGTGAAGTGAATTGACGAGAGAGAAGAGCTGTAACATTCTGCCTATTGAACTGTGTTTTTGTTTCACTACCATTAGTTTAAAGATTTTGGTATTCTAGACTTACAGCACAGGCTTTGGCTGATCGATTACTTACTATGTGAATCCAATACCCAATTTTTGCAGGCTAAGGAGTTCTTCCTTCAGCCACACAGCTACTCAGTCAGAGGTATTTCACCTCAAAGGCCCTCTGAAATTTGGCTCCTCGAGCTCTCAACAGCACATAAAAGTTCACAGCTCCTGCAGAAGTCATTAGAAGGATGAAGATGAGAGAGCTGGGTGACAACTCACCTCGGTCTGTGTCATAGAGGAAAACAAAGCGGTTCCACTCGTAGTGATCCAGCAGGCTCAGGAGGGCTCCCCGCAGCGACGGCCGCAGCTGCAGCACGAACTGACTCTCGCCCTCCGTGGGGAAACTGGGCGTGATGAGGGAGATGTGCAAGGCGCTGCAGAATGAGGTCAAAGTATGTACTGATCTCTTGTCATATAGTCCAAAAATGGCAAAAACTCCTCTAGAATACTGGGAGCAAACTGAAAGAAAGAAACAAACAAACAGAGTTTAAGTAGAGACAAAATCTGTAAACATGTATTTACACATTCCAACATCCCCAGGTTTTTAATTTGAAGATTTGCAATTCTGCCTGCACAGTTACATTCAATTTTCACCATGTATTGTATTCTGGAAACCAATAAATAAATAGCTAAGTAATATTTTGTGGCTTTCTGATCCCATTCATAGAACAATAAAGTATCTATTGTGGTTTTGCTCTAAAATAAAATTTAAAATACATGTGTTTTTGCTTATCAGTGAAAAAAAATCAACATATACTCTTTTAGCCATAGCTCTGCATAGTATCAGGCATCAAGCATTTCTACTACCCTGAACTGAAAAATGTTCACACTCTAAAATGTGAAAATTATAAAAAAAATGTTCCTGACCTTGTAAGTGAAATTTGGACATTTTGAATTGTAACAAGGTAAAACCTTTGATCCCTTTTTAGCAGGAAGCCCTTGTAGTACATTAAAACACTTCTAGAGACATTGAGTAAAAACCCACCTCATGAATAATCTCCTTGACTTTAAGAGGGCAGTTTAAGTAAAATGCAGTAAGTCAATGTGATCTGACTTTTGCCCCAACCCTTTTATTTCTACTCTGTGCTAACTGAAAACCAAAAACAAATTACCTGAATATATATTCTGAGTTTTGATTTGCTCTTGGACTCATTTAAGACACAGGGAAAACGTCTATTGATTTCATCAGACTGGGTATGGACATTACTGATGAAGCAGGCATATGGGTATTTTCTTGAGCAACTGCTGCATTTCTATCAATTCATAAAGGGTCTAATGAAAAAATAACCCATTTTTTTTGAAGCACAAGCCAAATTATTAAAAACTGTGTGATCATTAATAGTGGTACCCCTCCCAGAATCACAGAAAATGGAGAAAGTAACAGTCAGTTAGAGGATCATCATGTGTCCTATGCTTTCCTCTCAGTATTTATATGCTCTCCTGTTTCAGATCCTCTCTTCTCACAGTCCTCCTCTTCTCAATGTTGCCTAAATATGGGAAAACTTTAGACATCCTCCCACTAGCCTGGAGTTCACAGTCATTCTGCATGTGTAGCACACTTATGGTACAATGTACACCCTTAGCAAATACAAATCACTTCAGCTTTAATTTTTTTTCATATTACATTTACTGCATAAAGAGCTGAAAATACAAATTGTGCATTTTTCTCCTAAGACTTGGGTGATTTACCCAGTTCTTGTGCCAGAACTGGAGTAAGTAACTTGAGGGCAGTTTTGTGGTTTTATGTTTTCCTCCACAGTTATGGCTCCCATCCTAATGATTTTTATAGCCAGATTTTTTATCAATAAAGCTTTTTCAAAAGCTTTCTTCCTTTACCTAAGTTTACCTTAAATATACACATCTCTTACAAAGCCTCTTAGTATTTTCCTAGCTGGACACACAAAACAGATTCCCACAGACCTCTCAAATGATTGGCTTGTCATTCCATTAATTACCACAGGGAACATTATTCTGCTTTCTCAGTTCCATCTCATCTTGCTTGAACACAGATGACTGACATGTTCAGAATTTCAGTTAAAGGTTTCCTGCTGTTTTTTACATTATTTCCTCATCTCAACCACGAAATATTTTTTTCTTACATATCCTAAGATGCAACTGTGTTTTTCTAAAATCTGAATCTCAGTGATGGCTGATGATCACGTTGGGATCAAAAGTCTGCTTCTTCCTTCTGGGCCATTTGCAAATGAGTTCCTGCTTTTAGCAGAGTATTTTCATTAATCACTACTATTTGTTTTCCATCATGCCACACATATTGCTGCACTCTTTAAAATTATTTAATTCTACACTTACAATCTTAGTCTGCTCTGCCCAAAGTACTTACCTGCCTCTGCAGCAAATTCCATCATGGTACCCTGAATTTTTATCTCTGTGTCTACTGTAAAATTAGACACCTATGATCTTTCTCCTGTAATTGTGCTTTTCCAGCCTGCTACCTCCTCTTCTAATAAAATTCGGTGCCATCCTCTCCACAGTTTCATGCTTGCCTTTTGACTCTGTTTGTCTCCATTTCCATAAATCACTTCTCTTAAGAGCATGTCTATTTTATTACATTCTCTTGGCAACTGGAAGATAGAGAACAATCCTATACTGTCTACCTTAGTAACTTCTGGTTGCATTTTATATAATTTTCCCTCTATATCCATATTTTAAAGCCTTCTTTCCATCAAAATCTATTCTATAACTTCACTGATCATACATATCACAACTTCCTTAACAGCTCTAGCAAGAGGTGCTTGTTGTTACATCTGCCCTTCAATAAACCAGTTCTTGAAGAACCAGGGAAGAAAGATGTGACTTCTCTGGTCTCATTAGTCATCACTCCTCTTTTAAGATCAACATTCTCCTTGAGTGAAAATCAATGTGAAATATCTATTAGTTTTAACTCTCCAACCAGATTTTATTGCTTTTCTGTCCCATCATCAATATAGAAGAGCTTCAATTGTTTTCCTATTTCCTCCATTTTTATTGAAATATGTAAATGACCTTCTACTGTTGTTTTAATGTCCTTTAAAAGTTTCAGTTTTCAGGGGAAGCCCTAACTTAGGCTTTGATTTCTGCAGCATATGTCCTTTATATCTCCTTTATTTAAACACAATCTTTCTTATTAATGATCCAGTTTAAAGGCTTGTTTCTTGTATCTTCCTTCTATAATCATTCATTCACTCACATCTTGTACATTACTTTACTCTGCAAAGGAATTTCTCCATGTTTTACAAGTATTTCTGTGAGGATATGGCAGGCCTTCTCTATTTTTAAGCACAGCTCAATTAACTCTGAAATAACTGAACACAAATATCATGTAAATGGTAGTTACTTAATGTGTTTTATGTTTAGACAAAATCCTTCCTAAGGCTCCTTGTTGTTGTACTTCTTTGCAGTTTTACAGGGGCAGAGTACTTTTTGTAACACATGGTCCTTACAGTAGGAATCTACATGATGAAAAATTCAAGAAATCAATGCCAAGCTGTGAAATTGTACACTTAGTGGAGTTAAAGCTCAAATTCATTCTCAGGATGGAGAAAAAAATCAAACTTGAAATTTCATTAAATAACATTATACGACCCTAAAGTATTTATAACTTAAGAGTAACAGAATAATAATTCTTCATGTTCAAAGCAAACTATCCTTGCCCCAGTCTAAACCCAAATGTGATAAAACATTATCTGAATACCACTAAAGTCCTGAAATAGCTGATCCAAGAAAATTTGTGCTATTATACTTGAGATCAAGACTGAGAAATAACTGAAGAGTGTCCTTCTTAGCTCCTTGATAATAAAAAATGCTAAGATGAGGGTTATGAGACTCTTTTCTTACTCAGTACAAAACCCACAGAGAGGAAAATGCCTGTGACACTATGGAGATGAAGCTTAAACATATGCAGAGATGCTGCAACACTCCTGAATCAATTTTACAGTAATCAGCGGCGACCACAAAATCAGCAAAGCCATGAGGATTTGCATTCCAACTCACTACTGTTCTCAGAAAATGCCTCCCGGCAAATATGACTACCTGAATTTGCCAATTCTTTTTCCATTTCTCTTACACTTCTAAAGGCATTTTACTCATTAAAAATGCACTAAATTATGCTTGCTAAAACAGTTGCATACTAGCATTCTAAGAAAATTTTCTTCAAGACTTTTTCCCTCATAAATACAAAGCAGTGACAAATACACTTTTATGAGCATACTTTGAAAAATATTGAAAAATAATTTGTCTTTAAACCAGGTTTCTCTTCATAGCTGACAACTTACTAGCCATATTACACATACTATTTTCTCCTTCAGATTTTGCAATGCCATTGGTCTCACCAAAGATGAAATGAATGCGGAGGTTGGACTCATAGAATCATAGAATGGTTTGGGTTGAAAGGGACATTACAGATCATCTAATTCCAATATTCCCTGTCACGGCCAGGGACACCTGACACCAGATCTGGCTGCTCAGAGCCTCATTCTGCCTGGTCTTGAACATCTCCAGGGATGGGGAGTCCACAACCTCTCCGGGCAAAGTTTTCCAGTGCCTCACCAATGTCACACTAAAGAATTTCTTCCTAATATCTAATCTAAACCACCCTTCCTGAGGTTTAATGTCATTCTCCCTTGTGCTGTCACTACATGCCTTTGTAAATAGACTCTCTCCATCTTTCTTGTAGGCTCCCTTCAGGTACTGGAAGGTTGCAATTATTCCTCCCTGTAGCCTTCTCTTCTCCAGGCTGAAACCTGATTCTCTCTGTCTTCACTGGAAAGGCACTCCACATGGCTCCCTGTTGTGCAGGAGGCCCCAGAGCTGGATGCAGCACTGCACGGGGGGTCTCAGCAGAGCAGAGCAGAGGGGCAGAATCCCCTCCCTGGCCCCGCTGCCCACACTGCTTTGGGTGCAGCCCAGGACACCACTGGCCTTCTGTGTTGTGAACACTCATTGCCAAGGCACATTGAGCTTCTCATCCACCAACATCTCCAAGGCTTTCCCCCAGGCCTAGTCCTGATCCTTTCTCCACCCAGCCTGCTCTCCTTGGAACAGACTCCAGAAAAAACACTGCCATGCACTTTAAAAAACCAATATATGCAGTAGTTGTAATATGAATTAGAAATGTTCTATTCTAGCAGATTGTACTACGTGATAGTACAATCACTTTATAAGAATAGGTGACTCACAGGACCTTCAGTTAAGAAAAGACATCATAATGCCAAAATGGCAAAAATTGTATATGCTGAAGGGTTTACTGGGACATACAATCAAGTCACACGGTCGTTTTTCCCTGTAAAAGAAATACTTTCCAAGTTCCTACTATTGCTCTAAAGACAAGTCCCTCACTTAAAACACAAATCTTGGAAAAAAAAAAAAAAGGCAAGAACTTCCAACAACATCTTATTCCCAAGTTATATCCATATAGTTTAAATCCTCTAAACAATATATTTACAGAGAATAAATGGTGTATAGCTGGTCTGCCAACAATGTTAGTTTTGCTCAGCAGCAAACAGGTACCAGGTCTAGGAACCATATATGTAGGAACCTGGGAGACCTGCAGCCTAACACCAAAGTAACATGATAGAGCCTGCATCAACCATGACTCACTGTTCCAGGACACAGGTTTTGGAAATGAGCATTTTAACATGATTTTCTCTACGTTTTTATGTGGGAAGCACTGGCACAGTTAGCTATTACAGATAAGTTAACAGACACACTGATCTGTCATAAGAACACAAACTATGGAAGCACTAAAATTGAAAGACTCAAGACTAGTGTGCATTGTAGAAGTTTTCAGATATGAGCATAGTCTTTCATCTCTCTCTCTTCCTTTTCCTGTGCTTTGGACATCCAAACAAGGATTAGGGATTGTGATCAATGACAATTAGTGTCTGACTCTCCTTGTTCCTCAGGCTGCTCGCCCAATCCAGCATGGGATCCCCCAGGAGATATAGTCCTTTGCAAACTTCTCCAACAGGGGCCATCAGCTGCAGTTCTTCAAGAACTGCTACACTGTAAGCAGTCTCCAAGAAGAAGTCTTTCAGGAAAAGACTGTTTCGGCATGGGTCTCCCACAGGCCACAACTCCTGTCAGAAAACCTGCTCCAGTGTGGGCTCCTCTCTCCATTGGGCCACAGCTCCTGCCAGGAGCAAGCTCCAATGTGGACTCTCCACGGGCTGAAGCTTCATTCAGGGCACTTCCCCCTGCTCTGGCATGGATCCTCCAGGGGCTGCAGGTGGATCTCTGCTCCCCCTTGACTCTCCAGGGGCTGCAGGGGCACAGCTGCCTCACCATGGGCTGTGGGGGAATTTCAGCTCTGGCACCTGGAGCACCTCCTGCCCTCCTTCACTGACCTGGGGGTCTGCAGGGGACGTTCCTCTCACATGTCCTCAATCCACTCTCTCACTGCTCCTATGCAATGTTTTTTATCCTTTACTAAATGTGTTATCACAGTGGTACCACAGCATCACTGACCAGCTTTCACCAGCAGTAGGTCTGTTTTGGGGCTGGCTGAAAACTGTCTGACATAGGAGTGGCCCCTGGCATCTTCTCACAGAGGCTGTCCCTGTGTTCCCCTCCCCCCAGCCAAAGAAGGGCAGGCACTGATCTTTTCTCTCTGGTGATCAGTGACAGGACCTGAATAGTCTGAAGTTGTGTCAGGGAGGTTTAAGGTGGACATTAGATGAAGGTTCTTCTCCCAAAGGGTGGTTGGGGTCTGAAACAGGCTCCCTAGGGAAGTGGTCACAGCACCAAACCTGAGAAGAATTCAAGGAGCATCTGGACATTTGTCTCAGGCATATGGCGTGACTCTTGCGAATGGACCTGTGCAGAGCTGGGAGTTGGACTTGATTATCTTTGAGGGTCCCTTCCAACTTAGCTTATTCTATGCTTCTTTTATCTGGTAAACTCCAGAGAGCAACAAATTAAACGTATATTTAGGAAGTCACATTTCCTTGTGCCACCATAACAGCACATGAAGACTTTGATTTGAGGTGTGTCTGCAGTGCTATCAGTGGTCCCTGTCTTCATGGGTCACAGTCATATACACTGTTTTGTCCAGCTGCTGTGTACCTGCCAGCACTGATGTAAAAAATACCGTGCAAATTTTCCCAGCCTAAAAAACTCCTTCCAAGAGGAACAGCCTACCCATATGGAGATGCAAACTCTACATGTGAGATGAAGTACAGAAGAGAGAATCATTTCATCTAAATATGAACCTGCCTCCCAAGGTCAAATAATTTTTCAACTTACGTCTGTGAGAACTCTGACATAAGAGATGAGATTAAGCAGTATTTCTAAAATAACTTTGAGATTGGCACTTCCTGTTAAAATGTCCAAATATCTTTCTAATAATTTTGCACAGATCATCCCAACAGTCTCTTTTTCTCTGTGCTTTCTGATCCACCTCCTCCTGATCACTCCACTGACCTCCACCTCCTGGAAGAGGACACAGGGCTAGTTAGAGCTCTGGAACTAAAAGACAAATTATCAAAATTCATCCCTCTGTAGTTTTAAACTATCTTGGACCCAAATTCAGTACAGATTTGAAACACATATGCTCTTCCTCAGTTGTATTTGAGACCGGTGATTTAAAACTAAATTATGCTCTTGCACTAAGAAAAATTCCCAACACTAGACGAATTTAATGAGCTAAACTAAATAACTGATATAACATGACAGACAGGATTATAAAAGAGAAGACAGTGTTACATAAAGTGGGTAAATGAAAAACATTATAGATATATTAGGACCAGTTTACTACTATCTTAAAAATTGTCTGGAGTAGGATAGAATACCTCTAAATATGGTTATCCAAAATAGGACAAAAGGGAAACAAGCCGTTTTTTACAAGCTAGTTAATACATTCAACGACATCCAACCCTATTTGTGTTCTATTTATAGACCATGCACCCTCTAAATCATCATCTACCTTTCTCTTTTGATCACAAACTACTTCAAGCAAATTAATTATCTTGCATTTAGGAGGCATATATCACGTCAACATCATATCCAAATAGTTATAACCAGAATTAATATCACAGCATTACTTTAACCGAAACCAGTTTATTTCTCTAAAATTTATCACTGTATTAGTGGTTGTGGTGAACATAAAGAGACTACATTAAGATCTTGCCAGTTTAAAAAACAAATAAACAACGAAACAAAAAACAATGAATCACAAATATTATCCTCTTGAGTATTTATTCCTCTCAAGCATTTGTCCCCCTATAATAAGATATTGCATAATGGGAAATCGGGCATGTTGGGTATTGAATCTCCGAAACAAAATTCTTCCCCTGGAGCAAGTCACTTTGCATTTCCATGTCTCAGTTTTCAAGGTTTAAACTGTCTGTTCTGTTGGGGACTAGAAGCACTTGACAGGAAGGCAAATCTCCTGTTAGAAATCAGTAAAAAGTTTAGCACAATGGTCCAGCTGTCTCAATGTGTCTTCTGAGTGCTACCCCAATGTGTATGAACGTTATACCTAGTGGGGCCTGTATCTTGCAGTCCCATAGTAAATTCTAAAACTCTAAAACCACACAAGCCTTTCTCCTAAAGGTCATTGTGTTTGGCTGCATGCATAAGATTAAGCAGGTACTAAAATGTGTGCAGGAATATTCAACTGGAGTTCAACAGACGGATCCACCAAACACAGAAAATTCCTGAGTGTTTTTTACTCACAGCAGTGGGCTCCTTCTAGTACTCTCTTCTAAGCAACTTATCAGCTCATTTAAAAATACTCTCCTAAGTACAATGAAAGTCTTGGTTTAATGTGCTAGATCAAATGGTAATTTGGGAAATGCAATTCTGTTTGTTCAGCTGCAGATGTGAGAACATATTGCAAAACAAGATACAAACTTACTACATTTTTTAATTAATTGTTACATTTCCAGAAATCATTTTTGTGAATTGTCTCTAAAAGACTATTTCTGCTTGAAGACAATTCCGAAACAATATCAGAAAGTGATAGTGCATTTCTTGCCTATTGAATGGAAAATGGAATTGAATGAGCTTAACTAACATGCATGGTATTTTTTTCTTTGAAAATAAATTTAAATTTTGTAACATAGCATTAGGTCTACAATGTCTTACACCACATCACTAAGCTACAGAACATTAACTTTAGAAAGTTATCCTGAGAGATGCCCAAAATAAAAGAGAAGACCAGGCAAGACTGGATCTGACTGCTGAACTCTTCTCTGTGCTTCTTAAAGAGGCAAGATTTTCTCTCCACAAATCAATACATTGATTAAAATTTCCTCCAAGCCAATTGCAGAAGAAGTTGTTAAACAAGCATGTGTGCCTTTCTGTGTACAGGGGCACACAGGGAGAGTGGAGGAGTCTGTCTCACCTGGTTCTTACCACACAAAGTCAAGGGTTTAATTTCTGGAGATTTTTTTCTGTCTCTAAAATAGAAGAAAGATATATTCCAAAGACAGATCTTAAAATCGGTGTTAAATTGCATGTACTGATTTATCCACTAGACGTACCTTTCTTTTTCTAACTGCAAAACAAATCTACACAGTTACGAAAGGCTTGGCACCTATATTTAGATAGAGAGATCAAAAATTGTTCACACAATCTCACTATAGGGAAATACCTCTGTATTTTTAATTCCCATTCCATCCCTAGATTCAGTGTGATTTGGACCTGCCCTTCTTTGAGGCCCATTTCATATGACTGACACAGATCCGTTGCAGCCAGGGGCTCCATGTATTTCTCACAAAGAGATCATGTATCTCTATTTTCCTTAGAAGTGCTCACAACTCTCATTTCTTGATAGCCAACACAAAGTAGCTTGGTCATTTATAAATTTCTGAGGGGGAAAGTGAATCTTTAAATGCTTTCCATCTGAAAACTTGGGCACCACTTTTTTACATATTTTACTTTCATTAATATATAATTCCACATAACTTAAATCCAATGTAATGCTTTTACAGAACAAGAAAAAAATTTCCACTGGGTTTATTTACAAAATTTCTTTTTCCTCTGTGCCTTGGTTAATTTCTTTGATAGAACGCACCTCATGAATTTCACATTTGCTGAACACTAAATCTTTTCTCATTTTTAAAGCACTTTGCAGCTCTGTCTACAGTAAATCATCCCGTCTTTGTGCCTTTGTCCTCCAGTCCTGTGCACTCCATGGATCTGATATTTATAGCTGTCTGGCACTGCACATACACGTGCGTATCCCTAACTCTGCCAAAACTTTCCTTTTGAAAGCTCTCCCATAGAGAATCCACACGCGGCATTTACCTTTCATAGTCATATGAATGAGAATCCACATCGGTACAGAAGTTCTTTTTTGGCTGTTTTTAAAAGCTGGTAAAAATATCAGCAACACGTGAGAGTTCTAAGCTTTTCAGAACTACAGAAGGTTTTTAAAAAGTTAAACATGGTAGGAAGTTCCTATGACACTGGCAGGTTCTCTCAAGGACAAAGTCTCTACAGCCATCTTTGATTTTTTTTTTCCGCTTTAGGATAAAAGCTTAGAGAAGGATAACAGATTGCATGGAAATTAGACTGGACTACAGTTAAAAACTGGTTTATGGAATCAATTGTAAAATTCCCTGTTGCTTAACTGAGGTGAACATTTCACCTTTGAAACTTCTGGTGGTTAGAGATCTTCTTGCAAAATCCTATCACCTTTTCAGTTTGCCAGCTGAGGGAAAACTCACCCTCATTAAATGAATACCTAGAGAAATCATGTTTGATAACTTATCTAGATTGGCTGTGTGATTAAACATTTTTGCTTCTCTGATTAAACATTTTCTCTCTTTCTTGGATTGATTCATTTTCTTACAAGACGTATTACTTATTTCAGTTCAAATTTGAACTTCATCCAAACATTTCTTTGTAGAGAAAACAAATTAATTTGAAGTTTTTTTCTCCCCAAATCTAAGATTTTATGAAACCTGCTCTCAAATCCCATCTTAATGAAACAGAGCAAAGAAAAATACAATTTTTTTTTAAGAAGTCATCCTTTGATGGCCCACTTCTCTACAACACTAGCCTCTTTTTATTTTTATTGTGAAAAGAGAAAAAATAGGCATATTTAAAAAGAAGTTTTCCTTTCCAGAAGAAAAAGAGCTGAAAAAAAAAGAATCAGTTCAATCAATTTTAAATAGGAGGGTATCTCATGAAGCATGCAGTTAATTACATAAAAATAGCTTCTTATACATAGCTATGTAATCACAGGTTTTTCTTACACATAAGATGAATTATTTGCAGTTAACAGAAAAAAATAGTGACAACTTCTTTTCTTCATTTTGGATAAATATATATTAATTTTGCAGTATTCCTGCCATCAAAACTGCCATTGATACGAATTAATTGATTTTCATCTGAGATGTGAGATGAAGCCATACAATATGACTCCTAAATTGTTTTGATGAAGGCTTTACCATAATTTGTACCTCAAATACTGTTTTCAAGTTGGGGCCCCACTACAAGAAAGACATTGAGGGGCTGGAGCGTGTCCAGAGAAGGGCAGCGGAGCTGGGGAAGGCTCTGGGGCACAAGTGCTGTGAGGAGCAGCTGAGGGAGCTGGGGGTGTTCAGCCTGGAGAAAAGGAGGCTTGGGGGGACCTTAGTGCTCACTACAACTGCCTGAAAGGAGGGTGCAGCCAGGTGGGGAATGGCCTCTTCTCCCAGGTAACAAGTGACAGGACAAGAGGAAATGGAAAGTTGTATCAGAGGAGGTTTAGATTAGACATTACAAAAATTTCTTCACTGAAAAGGGGGTCAAGCTACCCACAGGCTACAACAGGCTACCCACAAAGTGCTTAAATCACCACACCTGAAAGTGTTCAAAAACCATGCAGATGTGGCACTTTTAGGACATGGTTTAGTGGTGGACATGGCATGCTATGTTTACATCTGGATTCAATGATGTCTTTTTCCAAGCTGTATGATTCTATAATTCTATTAAATTGGGGGGGGCATGAGGGAGGGCGGGCTCCAACATTATCCATCATCTTCTAATGAGAGCACATGCCAGAGCATTCTACATCATAGCCTGCATTTTCTTTTGAAAGTGCATTTTCCTAATGGACTGGTTTTCGTATCTCCTCAGAGAAGGTCAGACTTCTGGTCTTAGAGGTCTTTTATAGCTTTAATGATTCTGTGATTATCTTACATTTTGAACCAATGTTGCTTCTTTATGTCGAACGTGTTCTAATTTTACTGAACTGAAAAAAACCATGAATGCTGCTTTAATTTGAGGAAGCTCAAGTATAGCATTTTTTAAAGTACTGGAGAAGTTTGGTACAACACTTCCGTGTGACTGTAAAAGTGGACTAGACATTTAACTGCTCCCTCTGGCTTAGGAAATATTTCCCCAGATCACTGAAAAATTTGGCAAAGGAAGATATTGAAGGCAGGTATTCATGAAAGATGTAACTAACTTGGTCCTGCATGAGGATTCATTCCAGAGTGGTTTTCATTCAAACTTGATCAAAGTGGTTATTTTTTGTCTGGTTTGTAATTTTATATTTAGAATTAAAGTCTGTCCTTAGAGCAGTGAAGTTATTTGATCCATCACTAGGACTCTATTGTTCTTTTGTTGGTGTATCTGTTTCTCAAATTCTTATTCTTCCACTTTAATCTTCCAGCCAATGCAGGTTGTCCCCTCAAGTGCAGTGATCTCTATTCACTCCAGGCTTTTGAATGTATTAGACCAGGTGAGGCTGAGATTCTACTTTCTCTCCTCAGTAACTGATTTCACATCATGAGTTCCCTCACCAGCAACTTAAATAATTGCTGACTTTGATTCATGCTATTGTGGAAGGATATAATCTTAAATAAATTCTCCCACTTTGCTGCTTACTATTAGAAAGAGTGAAGCCACGGATTCCTTTTGGCCTCAATAGGATTGACAGACATTCATCACATGATGTTGATTTAATAACATTAAATAAAACACTGCCTTCTTGGTCACTTTTAGATCTGAGTATCTTTTAAAGATCCAAAACATGGTTTCTAATTTCTGAAAACAATTTTCACATTAAGAGGATATGTGTGATAAAAATCTTACCTGTTTTTTTTCCCAATTTCCCATGGGTTAATAACCACTCTTATCTAATTACGGATACTTTAACTTGAAAAAAAAAGCATTTTCGGTATTTTTTTTAAATTCCTGTAACTGGGATTTACATACAAGAAGTTTCTGAATACTTTTGAAAAAATCTGTTTGTCTTTCCCTTCCTTCCTTCCTCTTGAAGGTAGGAAGCAGAGCTTGGAACCAGTGTTACTGCTGGATAAATGAAATGTGCTACAGCATCATGAGATTGTGTACAACTTGACCAGAGAGACAGAACTTCAGAGCACCTAGAAAAATTCTGCTGCAGCCTTCTGCAGCCTGTGACTAGGTATTGGTGTATTGGTGGGACAGCAGTTGTTGACAAAGGGCATAAGGCTCTTCTGAAACTATTCTCCAATCAAGGAGGATCTTCTGAGCTGTCATTTCGGGGATGAAGAAATGTCAAGTGCCAATTGTTCTATTAGTCTACCCACATCTCAGGACCTTTTAATTACAGTGGATAAGAGATTTCCAGGCTCCCATGAGTTTTATTCTGTGATAGTCCAAGTGTGTTCTGAAGAGTAAATAAATTTTAAAAATAATGTGAAGTTTACTTTGCCATGTACATCAAAAATGTACTTCATGATTGTTTGGATTGTTTCTTCTTCCGCACGAGGACTGCTATTGATGGCTTTTTCAGAACTGAGGTGCTTCCAACAGCCCAGAATTACCTCATAAATGGTACCATCTTTCTGTTCTCACTGCTTTTCCTAGCCTTGATCTAATGAACTGCCTTAATGGTACCTGGAAGGATAGAGAAGTGAAAGCCAATGAGTTTGTAAATTTTCACTCAAAGTCCTATTTTAATTTCCAACAGGCATCTCAATTAGCTCTTCTGAGTTTTCTTAAAAAACAACTTTCTGAAAAACAAAATGCTAATACTTAAGTTTTTCATATAATTGGAGTAAAGAATAATATATTTTCAAAGAATCAGTAAGGTGACTGATCACTGGCCTGTTCACAAGTATTCTCTGAGATTTCTTTCATCATTCTGTACTTCATACTGCAGCCCTCCCTCAAAAGTCCTAGGCATTATTACTTTTAACTTCACAAAAACAAAACCACACCAAGAGATTTTCTCTCCAGAAATTTGGATCTTATTCTGCTTGGGTGACTATATACACCTGGGAATCATGGTTACTTCAGATATCTCATGCTGAACACTCAAACAGACTGTGCTTTCTGTATTTGTACTTGGTCCTTTATGTTGCCTTGTTGTTTCAACCATCTCACTTCACTGAGGTTTTTCCAGCATCTTGTAGCTTGCCTGTTTTCCCCAGATAATGCAGTAATCATAGCTAAGGAATTATTTCAGATGTAGTCTCTGCCTACTATGGACATGTCTGATCAAAAGGACATTAGGAAATTACTGTTTGTGGAGGGCTAGAAGTCCAAAATTTAAGAAAGCCCAAGCTAGCCACCTACCTTCTGCCCATTTTCTCCCAGTGTGCCTTGCAGTTTCTCCTCTACTCATTTTATGAGGGCTTCTTCTTAGCCTCTCATGATTATGCCAGTGGAAATCAGCCACAGTACAAATGGGTGATTTTAAAATCAAATGCTTGGCAAGGATGATTGGCAATGTATGTTCCACTGCCTTCCATTTTTGCCACCAGGCTGTTTTTTCTTTCTCTAAAAAACTAATCTTTCAACTTCTTTTATGTATAAAAGACATTTTTCAATAGCTATAGGTCTCACATAATAACTAAAGTAATGAGAAGAAGGAATTACTTTTCTAAAAATAAAATATGGATGAACCATTTGACCAAGGCTATTTACAGTGAAAGCCATTCACCTTCTAAATGGAAGACCAGCCTCATCAGACCCGAGTGCAAAATATATTCTGGCCATGCCCTGTGCTTAATGACTTCAAGCTCCTACTGTTTGATATGAAAGGCAGTTTTCAGTGTCAAATGCCTTGAATGGGGTACGCTTTCTAAATAACTCTTTTCAGCTGAAATAAGACTTAAGAGGTTTAATACATGCCTAAGCATACCTGTCGACATATCATAATATGTATCCATATTTTCTGTTTCTGTTGATCATGAATTTTTCTATTCTGTACAGCTGCTAGTTTTAAACACATAAACCTCTACTATCAAAGACATGTTAGCTTAGAGGTCTCTAAAATAAGTATGCAGATAAGTCTAATAAAGTACATCACTTTATGTCTAACATATTTGTCTTACATATTTCTCCATGTTTAGCTTAACAAGGAGAGTTTATTTAATTTCAGTTCTGGGGCAGGAGATACTCAGGGAAATGAATGTGCTATTGTCTGAGGGACTAGCAGTTGCTGAGAGGACAATGTTTATGCTGTCTTATAAAGCATTGTTATCACACACAAAACAAATTTTCACATGAAATAATTAAATTCTGCATTAAATAATTAACTTCTGTTATGAATGAACATCTCTTTTGTAACTCTGTACTCGTAAAACATTAAACGAAATGGTGTCTTTACCTAAAACTGAAGCTCTTAAGGGCTTCCAAACTAAAAGCTGACTGCAGAAAGGTTTTGAATGCTTGGCATGACCTATCTCCCCTTGACTCAAGTAGTCATTCCGAAACCCAACACCGCCTTTCATAGGCAGAAATTGCTTAGCATACCTTGTATTCTCCTCTAAGAGCAAAACTGCTAACTTGCATTAAAATCCACTGAAGTTACTAAATTTAATTATTACACTCTTGACTACAGTAATACCAGAATCTTTCTTGCAACGACACAAAAAGATGTCAGTACAACCTACTGATTTAAAATCATAAACTCAAAGAAATCAAACTGCTTCTCAAAAACTATCTCCTCATTGCTCTCCTCAGGCACACTGTAATGCAGATATTTTCATCTTCCTATCCTGCTTTTGGCACAACAATCAAAAATGCTGTTTCCATCTCTCTTCCTATGACACTGTCAGGTTGTGAGGTTATAAATGAGAACAATAGTCTGTAAAGCACAACAAAAAAATGACAAAATGTATTCGAAACCATTTAAGTGAGAGGGCATTGCTGGTCCAAGCCGAAAGCACTTGTCAATACTTAGTTTTATGCACCAATTCACATCTTTCTATATGCAATAAGTTTTCTTCATTTCACAAAAAATACGCCTTCTGAAGGCAGAGCTCATGACTTTTGTAGTTGAAAAATGCTTAACAAAAAATAAAAAAGCAGTGACAAAAATATGTTTTCAGTTCTCCCAATTTCTTCCTGAGTTTTCAGCTAATTCTTTCTTCTCTGTGCCTGGTTTTCAGGCACCATCTTAAGTATTTCCACAATTTCACTAATTTAAAACAGGAGCATGAGCCCACTCATTCTGTTCTCTCATAACTTTGGCAGGAATGGGGCTTCATCCATAAGGCATTTTGAAATGGACTATCTATAATTGGGATTTCTGCAGACCTGGCAAATGTGCTGGTGATAGTTTTAGAAAAGAAGACAGATAAGGGAGCTGAGATTGTTTGGCTGGCACCCTCTTATCTCTGCAAAAGGACCAAAGGACTGTGGAGTCTGGGGGAAAAGGAGGCATACGGTCAAACAGGCTTTGCCATTACAAATTTATAAGTTTTTAATCATGTTTATCACTAGAGATTTAAAATAGCGGTCATCTTACGTAAACTTCTTCTGGTGTCCAACAGCAACCTCTTCAATTGAAATCTATGTTTCTTCAATTTATTTTTCTACTTTAGGCTGACCAAAGCTGAGTCTATCACTTCACTGAAGTGTTTGATTGACAAAGTGAGCAATATGCTCTGTTCCTTTGTACACAAAAACAGACCACTGAAATTTAATAAAACATTTAACAGCTTGATATGCAAGAACATGTCATTGTTGAGGTATTGAAATTAATTTGCTGTAAAGACTGTTTTAAGAATACTAAAATATTGTACATATCACCTTAGGCATTATGTAAGGCAAGTAGCTTCTATGCTGGCATTTGCAGGAATAAGCAAAATTCGTTCAGCACAGTTCACAGCTGTGATCACTGGAGTAAAGCTCAGGGTCTAGGGGCCTCTAGCTCTGGTACTTTACTAAAAAGGCAGCTGTACTTTACTACTGGTCCACCGGGCCTGACGCTAATAATTTTTAAATGGCCTGTTAGTTACAGCAGTGGCCTCAAGCTACCTCTTATTTCAAATCCTATTAACATTTGTGTATCTTTAAATTGCTTTATTGTCTTAATTAGCATATATTCATTCATAATTCCCAGTCAATCTGTTGCCATATACAGAAAAGAGAAATGAGAAAAAAATATTAACAGCGGCCAAAGAGTTGGTGGATGAAATGTGACTGTGGTAATGTGGAACCAAACCAATCACACAAAACAGCGAGTGCAGAAACGCTTCTGTATATGCTGCTTTTCTCCACAGTGCCCTGCAGGATCAAACTACTGCCTTAGGATAATGGATTGGTACTGCCTACAGGCATGTGGGGGAAAAGAAACCAATATAAGCAGAGTATTTAAGAAAACCAGGTTCAATTTTTTTCCCCCCTTAGTTATAAAATTAGATTTAAAAAAATGAAAGGTTTTCCACAGTTTTACTGGTTTCAGCAAGATGTACTCAAAACAGTTCTAATAAAGCAAGCTTTTCCTTAAACTATGAGACTTATATTGCTTACTCTTCTGTTTGAGGCAAAATTTCATTAACAAAAATGGAAGCTTTTCCTGAATAAGGATTGTAACACATTTCTTAATGCATTTATGCTAATATATATCAGTACCTCTGTCACTAAAAGCTATTAATTTCTGGTAGCTCAAAGCTATCGTAGAATGTATATTTTTTTTTTAAAAAAAGTCCCATTATATTTATTTATGATCTTTACATTTCTAACATACAGAAAACTCAGTAGTTAGGTACAATGATTTTATTAAACAGATATGCAATTACTGGCCAAAATCTATTTCTTCATGTCTAGAAAATGGTGATCATGATGATTATGACTTTTCAATCAACCAAAGATTTAAAAGAAATGCTGACATATGCTAAACTCAGTCAAGAAAAATGCAGAGAGAAAGCATGTTTTTCTCCTACATAGTTATGTAAAATGTAACTACTCTTTGCTGGATTAATTTGTTTTCCTTATGGGTAAAAAAAGGAACATAGATGCTAACTCGAGCTTCAGAAGAAAAATAAAGAATATTTTCACAGCTTGATTTGAAGTAAAAGGGTTGTTGTGAAAAAGGCATAATATGCAGAAACACAGAAAACTCGTCCTTTTAAATTTTGATTTTCTGTACAGCCTCTTTCTTAGCCTATTTTTTAGCATTTCCACTGCAGTTATGCTTCTATATCTACTCACAAAAGAAAGAGATGCATTAGTTATTCCTTTGCCTAAGATAAAACATAATCTAGGTACAGTCATTTAACTTCCTTCCAGGTTCAGCTGCGTTTGAGGTGTGTCTTGTTGAAATCACATTGAGGAAATTTAAAAAAAATAAATTCCAGTCCTTGTACTTTCTTGGTTTTCAATGTCTGGATCACGTACTTCACAGCCACACTTGCTGGGTAATTCTTCCTTTAAGTACAAGTATTATATGATCAAGTGATAGTTTAACCAAACCAGCTGCCTAATTTTCATCTCTCCTTTATTCTAGACTGAAGAAGAGGGATGGGCTGCCAGGTGGTGGCCTGGAGAATAGAGAGGACTACACTGGAGACTCAAAGGTATCTCCTCCAGCATCATGTTCCTAGTCATAACACTCTGATCTCAGTGCTGACAAACTCAGCACAATCTCACAGGATTTCCTATACCGTGGTACTTTCTATCCTCGAGTTAAACTGAGATTAAAATTCAGAAAGAGCAAATAGAGACAGACAGGTGTCAAGTAACCTGTCTGGAGGGCAGGAACAGGATCACAGGATAGTTCAGACTGGGAGATAGCTCAGGAGGTCTCCTGCTCACAGGAGGTCAGCTCTGAAGTCAGACCATATTCTCAGGCTTCACCTTAGCCAAGGCTGAAAATCTCTAAGGACAGAAAAAGCACAATTTATCTGCTTGCTCTGTTTCACTGCCTGTCTTCACAGGGGCATTAAAAAACCCCAAAAATCACAGTCTGAACCTCTCTTGATTCACATTGCTTTCACTTTCTCATCTTCTCACCTGGCCTCACTTCACTGAGCCCAGTTCCATCTCGTGGAGGATCTCCCACAGGCACTGGGGGCTGCTGTCAGGTCCTCCCCAAAGCCATCTCTGCTCCAGACTGAACAAGACCAGTGCCCCCAGCCTCTCCTCCCCTGGCTGGTGCTCAAGGTGAGTAATACTCTGATCTACTGTCTCTGCCCCTGTTCATACAGCTCTGGATACTGATATTGGTTAACAGGCCCTCTTATAAATTTTACCTGAAAATGTCACAATTTTCATTGCACATTGCAAGCAGTAAGTAATGACTACGATCAAAGTCAGCACAGCTACTAGGAAAAAAATCACCCCAAAACCTTAACAACCATGGCTTATCGATGGTAATGTCAATGAACAAAAATGTACATATATGTCTGAAAATATGGACTTAAAACATGTTGTTCTATCCCAAAACAAATTGGGGCCACGAGAAAGGCAATTGTAGAAACACAAAAAAAGTCACACCCACTTATGCACGGACAAGCCCATGACAAAATGTTATTAACACACTGAGGAACCTGTTTTATTCCAAATCACTTACTAACTCCAGAAATCCAGACTGATCATTTATTATGGATTTGGTGCACTATGAGGTGTTGCAAAAACACGGCTCCAATTGATTAGATAATTGCATTGCCATAAAGGCTGAGAGACAATATCCCACTTCTGCGTGGAGTCACCTTGCCTCAAAGTCAGTAAAAACTGCTTCTGCACATACAAGGGCAAAATCTAGCCTGAAGTCATCCCACAGCATCAGAAAATAAAGCAACATATATCAATGAGTATTTTAAACAACACAATTTGATTATTTGACACTGTACACAGCCTAAGGCATAGGTCTAGACATGTCAGAATAGTGCAAAGGCATTGCTCTTTAGAGGTTATATTTCATCCTGTCGTACTATTCTCTATTTACTGTCATATCTTTTTGC
Source organism: Sterrhoptilus dennistouni (assembly GCA_013397095.1). NCBI lineage: Eukaryota > Metazoa > Chordata > Aves > Passeriformes > Zosteropidae > Sterrhoptilus > Sterrhoptilus dennistouni. The sequence goes on along the minus strand of VWZU01009054.1, from coordinate 55,150 downwards.
CTTACCTCAAGAAAGTAAGTGGCAAAACAGAGCTGTAACAGAACACCTGTGGAAATCAGTTCCTACATGGGCACAGTAGATTCAATTAATTAAGAAAATGTGGAGGCTATGTAGACAGAGGAATCCTTTTATAAGTGATCTATAGCCTGAAGTTAGTGGAAAGATTGTGAAAAAATTGATGTAGGTCTTTGAAAAATATTTCAATTTAGCACTTAAGGAATATCACACAGGTGTACACACATTTAAGACAATCTGTTGGCTCTTCCTATTTTTTGTCTCATCATTCCCTGCGACTGGATGGATAAAGAATATGACTTGTGCTCCTCATCCTTTGACTGGTTATCCCAAGGCCATAAAGTCTCTTGATTGCCCTTGGACTTCTTGGTGCAACCTCAACATTGCCTACCTGATATAATGACCTGAAAATCTGAGGGCGACATCCAGGGTAGGAGGCTTTCTCTTCATATCTTTAACCTGGTCCCCAAGGAGGCAACAGGCTTCCCTAAGGAGTGGGTCCAGTCTGTGTATTAGGCTTGTGTTCCCTTCAGGAGGCCATCTCCTATGGCAATGACACATCTTTTTTTCTTTATGGAAATGGTTTTGATGGAGGGTGTAGGATGGGTTAACCTTGGTGACACCTCCAAGCTAGATGAAGCATCATCCTTGTTGCTGTTCCAGCCCACTTGCACCACCTCACTCCTGTTAGGCAGGGCACCAGGAAGGGGAGGCACTTCACCACAGAGCATGTGCTGGGCAGGGATGCCTCTCCTTAGAGATAAAGTAATGAGCTGATGGTTACTGAGGGAAACACCAGCACTTCAGCCTCCTCCTGATGTTTGCATTTTGCCTGACACTGAGCGCTGTGATACTTCAGCACTGAGCAGTGTTTTGGTTTATACCCGTCTGGCCGGGTGACGCGAGGTTATTGCCTTGCTTCACCTAAAAGCTCCTCTGTGCCTAACTAGGAAAGTGCAAGTTGTTTTCTGCACTAGCCTTGCAGCGAAGGAATAGTGAATAATTCGTCAAAACCACATAACTTTGCTTTTAGTGTAACTCTGATCTTCTGCAAAATGCTGAGCAATCAGGAAATCAAGCAGCTAGTGAGATATGCCTTAAGCGGTCTCTGATAGAGGGCTCTCTCTTATCCAAAATGCTGCCAATTTTTCTTCTTGCTGTACTGCATCACATAGGCAATGACAAAATATCTTCTTTTTGCAAGGCTACTGTCTTTAAATTACATCTTCTACATGATGCACATTTTTTAGATATATAACGGATAGAACAGAGAATGATACAGTAGACAAGCAATAAAGCAAAAAGGTAGCTACGTGTGCATGCAGTCAAATTATTTTTTGCCATAATTACTTTTGGGTTTTGTATTTAACACAGGAGAAAAGTTATTAGAAATTGTGACATTTGTCTGGGTTGGATTTCATAAACAACATGAGGTATTTTTAATTGCATAGATGATTACTTACTGACCTTTCTCTAATTTTCATCTGTTCATCTCTTGAGATCCCACATGTCAAAAACTAAGGACTACCAAATAATTTCAAAACCATAAAAATATCTAATGAGAACTAATGGTTCTAATTTCAGCGAAAGAGCCACAAAGGTGGCTCATCTATTTGGATGTCAGAAAAACTCCCTTTTTTCTGACATCCAAATAGAAGTATTATTAGGAAAACAATTTCTATAAATGTTGAGGTCTGACATCTGCTCACAGCTACCTGAAGACTCTCATCTTTCACCAGCAAAATCTAAACAAATAATTATAATTCAAATAAGATTAAAATATTTCAATTTTTTAAACTGACTCGGAAATTTTTTTTTTTCAGAACTGCCCCTCCTTATTCATTTCCTTTTTCAGACAATTTTTCATTCTCATTTCAAACAGAGCTCTCTGGTCAGACCACAATTCCCATGATGGAAAAAAACATTTCCCCTGCCCTCCTGAACAGGATGATTACAAGGATGATGCTGCTAGGGTAAAGGGAATAAGGAGCAGTGGAGGAACAGTGTTTTTGATTTTCCATCTTTATTCAAAGATACATAAGTATATGCCATATAATACAATTATTTGAACTCCATTATTTCTATAAATGCCTAAGAGCAAAGCAGAAAGAGGATTTTTTAACACGTGGCTTGGTCATATCTGACAATGGTGCTACTCAAAAAACCTGTCATGAAATAAGCAGTCTAACTTTGAGGGCTGTGCAACTGGAAATGTACCTGACATTCAAGGATCATGAATAATACATACACCTTCATCGCTGCCAGGAGCTGAAACAAACACATCAAAATAGATAGTAGTTTTAGGATTAGGACAGGAAGTCAGAATTTTGTAAGACAAAAATAGCTGACTTGGATTTCACAAAATACCAGTTGTTCTGTAATTAAGCTTCGGTGACTCAGATTTTGAACTTGTTAAAAAGTGATTACATTTTTGTACTTCAGAAGGTAACATTTCACTAAGCTACAACCACGTGTACACAGCACAGTGGTCAGATTACAAGCTGTCCAGAGATGAATTTGACAAAGATATTTTAGCATCTTTTATATTGTTAAGCCTTTCCTCTGATCAGGAATGTTTAACTAGCTCCCCCAAAAAACTCAGATTCTTAAATATTCCCCTGTTCAATCTCAGTTATCCTATGAATAGAAGAGTCCAGTAATTAAGTCATCTGTAGCAGTGAAAGAGGAGAAGTTTGAAACCATCATGATATAGGATAGCTAACACAGTAAGGAAAACATAATTTTCAATCAAGAGTACAATGAGAGTCTTGGAAAGATATTAAACCATTTATAATGGTGGCTAAAGTTTAAGGAGAAGAAATATTAATATATCATATATAGTAATGTACAAAATACATGTAATAAACGTTACATATCTATGTACGGAAAAAAACTTTGAGATATCAATATACACCTAACAGAAGTGTAAAATGTAAAGTAGGCTAAGGTAAAAGGTAGTATGGCTGTGCCAGTGTACAATCAAACATCTGGGGCTTATGGAAACCATTTTGCCCAATAAAAGAAATCCAAGAAGAAAAGCACATTTACTGCTGAAAGCAGTGGACAAGCACAGTAAGAAGCAAGCTGGAATTGGTAATGCTATCCAAAAGGGTAAAAGAAGCAAGGTTTGGGCAAGGATCCAGGCATCAACCAGGTTCATGCCCAAAGCACATTGGAAGAGGAAGAAGTGATTTGGCCCAGTGCCATGGACTGGGCCTCTGACATTAGACAGCAACTATGGGGAAGCTCTAGCAGGCCACCAAAAGGCGGAGTAATTCTGATAAATACAGAGCAGCAAACCCTAACTAACAGTTGACTGTGGGAGGTGAAAAGAAATGGAGGTAACAACCAGCAGAGCAGCTTCTTATGCAAGAAGCAGAAGCATCTCAGGAATTAAATAATATAATTGGAAAATATAAAATGTATATATGTAAAGCAAGACAGTAAGCTTTCATACACATGCACACACTGGAAAAAAGCTTAACCCAAAAATACTAGAAAACAGAAAGGAGAAACTGTACTTGGGATTGGGGAGAATTTTTCTTTGAATGTTTTCACTGAATTGTATCTATTTGTATGAGTGTCAGCACCCAGGCACTGGCCAGGAGAGTTGCAGAGACCACAGTGAGGGAGGCCAGGGCTGCCCCCGAGGGCCCCACCACAGGGCAGGGCTGAGCCCTGCAGCCAAGGTGAAGGACTCAGGAAGAAGAACTGCAGTTGAACCTGGGAAAAGGTGCTTAATTAGTTTTCCAAAAATCATGTCTGTGTTGTCCATGGCAGTAATTGGTAAGGTGGCCCTTAGCCAAGGTCAGCCAATGACACACTTTATGAGATTCTTTTTATTATTTTAAAAAAACCCCAAACAATACAAACATACAAAAGTGAGATGCTAAGGCGAGAAAGAAGATTCCAAAGAAAAAATAATTTTAAATTTGCTTCCTCAAAGAGATCAGAAGAAACATTTCTAAAGGATAGAAAAGTAATAGTCTGCAAACATGTAAATGAAAAGAAAGATAGAAAAGGTATTCTGACTTGCACAAATTGCACACTCAAGTAGGACAGAATGAATGTAACACATGAATCAAGATGAATACGAAGAATCAATCCAACCATTCCACCCAATGAGTAGATGAACTGCCTCCTAAGCAGAGGCAGAAGCTCTGCTGCCTCAGACACACTGAACTGCAAGCTGAACACTCAGAAAGTTTCATGAAGTGGGGGAAAGCCAACAACAACAGGACATCATAGAGTCATTAACGTTGGAAAAGACCTCCAAGATCATCCAGCTTCCAAAATACAGTGGATGATCCAATATGTGCGCTGTAAAAAACTCTGATTTCTCAGAGCAGCTAAACTGAGCTATTGCAGCAGATGCAATGAAGATTCATGAAGACAAAAAACTCTTCAAAATTTGAAAGATAAAAAAGACACACCTTTAAGTCATCTGTACAAGAAACACAATTTTGTAGGAAATCCAGGTAATCCCCAATGTACACAATTTTATGCATTAGTAAAGCTTAAAGTAAGAGCAGTTAATGCTCTGCCACTCTCGAGAAGGGCAAATACAGCCTATAGCTGAATACCGCCTTCTTCCATCAGTAAGAAATTTAGATCATCCTAATGGATGAGTTACTCTTAACCAGTACTTACAAGTAAGAGCCTTTGCCATCAACCAATCTACCATAACACAGATTTTTAGTTCAGAAGATGCCATACTAAAATCTTGTCTGGGAACCCTCATGATATAAACTAAGTAGCTTATTTGCCCTATTTAAATTGATTAATTAAAACTCTGATGCATCTTTTACAGATTTCAGAAAGTTAAATTTTTTTTGTCCTTGTTTGTTTGTTTGTTTTTAATTGTAACAAGAAGCCTGATCAGATCTGAGAAAGGCAAGCAGGTATATTTGTAAATTAAGGGAAGCAATGGGCTACAAAACTATGAAGTTCTTTCTTGTTTCCAAAGCTGCATTTAAAATTATACGTGCTAGAGTCATAGTTTCTGGTACCAGAAGCTGGTACTTTTGGTACTTCTGGTACTTTTGACTGATCAAAAGCAGAGCCTATAGATCCCAGCACATTTAAGCACTGGGGAATCTGTACCTAAATAATCCAGTGCAGAATCCTGCAAATCCTAACTGTGACTATAAACCGTTTTCATGAGAGGAACTTCACAACTGCAATAGCTTCCACTTGCTTTTGCTCATTGGTATAAATGTGGTACACTACATAAGTAATTGTTTGACCTACAATAATTTTCCTGGATGGTCCATTCTCTGCTAGCACCCCTGCATAAAACACAACTTCAGGTTGATCTGCCTTAAGGTTATGGGTTTTTGCTTTCCTTTAATCTTCAAAAGTCTTAAACCTGAACCGTATATAAATTAATATATTAATTAATTTTTATAAATTTATAAATTAATATATTAGTTATTTTAACCACATATATTAATTAATTTCAATCCTTTGGGGTTTTTTGTCATTATTTTGCCACCAGTGCCATGCAGGAACACTTACTTTTTGCATTTATTTATTTAAAATCTTCTTTTGGGTATCAGTACACATCTGGTTCATGTCAATAAGGCAGCAGAAGTCATCCTATCCCACTGCCTGAGGTAAACCCCCTGATAAACCTGGCTTCCTTCCATATGAGACTGAAGCAATGCTTTTATGGGATCTGCTGCAGGCTGGTTATTGAAAATGGAAGATGCTTAGTGCTTTGCATGCATGGCCCTTTATAAATAATATATAAAGGTCAAATAAGTTATTTATTAGGTCTTTCTGGCTGTTTTATGTATGCTACTTTGTTTCAGTACTGAAGATCTGATTTTCAGCTGTAGTAAATTCAAACCGATTGACATGTTAATTTACCATGAGCTGAGAAACTGGAAAACAGTGAGAACAGTCATTATATTTTTTTGGCTCAGTCAAATGCAATTGTCTACCTGTATTCACTGATTTCTCTTGAGGCTGCCTTTTTTCGCTCTTTTTTTTTCCCCCCCTCAATTTTGCATGTTCAGACACTGTTAGGTAATAGTCTTGTATAGGTGACTCACAGCAAAGCTGCTTCTTCAGTGATGGCCTGTCTCATTTTATTCAGTTCTATAAATCAACCTAACTCATGATTTCACAGTATCTGCCCAACTCACCATGGCAAAACAGAGCTCTTCTGTTTTCTCCAGGAATTGCTTCACCATGTAGTTCTGACATAGCCCAACACAATGTTGACCCCTTTTCCTTGTCTTCCTCCCTCCCACAACTCATGTCTAATACTTTTTTTTTCACACTGCATGTAAGACATCTTCTTTGCTTTGTTCTCCTATTGGACTTTCCCCAGCTCAACTCACAGCGATGCCTGCACACTGGCCTGACAGAAATCACACTCATTACTCTCTGGTCCGTGCAAGAGTCGTCTCTGACAGGGTATCCCTTGCTGCTTCTCATCACAGCATCACCTCCTGAGCTCTCACCAGTGTTACTTCTGAGATCTCCAGCTGCAGCAAATTGAAAGCAAATAGTCATGAAGGCATTACTCACACCTCATTTGTTACATTTCTCACAGATATGCCCTCACTTCCCTCCATGGTTCAACTCCAATGGGATCACCTGCTCTGAAATGTTGGGAAAAGCTTCCCACTCCATCCAGGTGTCTCCTTGAGTCACTCTTCTTCCCTATGGCAGATATGCATTGTAGGGCCCATAGGTACAAAGCCTACATTCACCTATGCAGAACTGTTGCAGGAAAAAGGCTAGAAGCTGCCCAAATTCCAGCTGCTACTACATGCTGGGTCATCACACTTCATGGGAATGAAAGTAAGAGACAGCTCATCCCTGAACGGGGCTAGGAGGCAATGGAGCAGGGAAGCAAACCCAAAGCTCTCAAGCATTTCATACACAAAGGACATGGGGGCATTTCCCAGCCTCTCTGGCCTGGGCAGCATCCTCCAGCTCCTGTGGCTGCAGGGTTTATTCCTCCAGTGATGCCCGTGATGAGCAGCCTCATGGGGGTTCTGCACAGAGCCAGGGCTGGGGCTGTGTGTCGCCTGCTCAAGAGCCACAGCCTGGTCACTCCTGACTTAGATGGATCAGTGAAGACAGCAATGGCTTAAATACCACCAATGTGTTAAATTTAGACTCAGACAGGAGAAAACCTGTAAATAATGAGACATTTGCCTACCATCAATCTGACTCTGCATATTACATCTAGTCTGGCTGTTTTATGCAGTTTTTTAGATGTAGGCTATGTTGCCTTCTGCATTTCTAAGGCACTCAGTAAATTCTGGAAAATACTTGAATACTAATAGTAGCAATAATTATAGCCCTGCTCTTGTCTAAAACACCTAATGTATTAATAATTTTCCACAATACCAAAATTCTGCAATAATGAAATTGATAACTTTTGTGCAAATCATTAGCAATTAAAATTTGTTTTACATTATAATTTGAATATCTGAGAAATAACATAGCGCTAATTAGTGTATGCAGAACCTCTTACTAATGAGTAAAGGATATTCATTTGTCTTTTCTTTAATAAAGCCATATTTCTCTAAAATGACACAAACAGTCCAACAAGAAATTAAATTCTATAGAAATAGCAATTTTCAGCACTAGCCATTTTTCAACAGTGTACCAGAATTCAAAAAGCAAGTCTTTACCCTCTGCCTTATGAATACTAAACAGCATTCTTCGTCTAAAGGTTAAACCAGAAAAAAAATCAGTCTCTCTGTATTTTTATGAGAATTGCAGAGTATTTTATGTGTATTGTTCAAGTGTAGCTAAACCTATACTGCATGTCAGCAAACTTTAATTTAGCATATTTTCCATAAAAACATAATACTATAAAAAACCTTCAAGACACAATTGTGTATTCTCAGCCTGTTAAAACAGGTAATTCAAAAACACCTCTGCTGTACTTTATCTCATTCAGGAAATCCACAAACACATTCCACGTCTTGAAAGAGACTGCCAATACATCAACATTTTGGGAATCTTAGCTGTTGTTAAAAGGACTCCTTTCACAGGAGGGATAGCAGCCACAAAGCATGACTCTGGCCATTGAATTTAACTGACCCTGAGTCAGAGTTCAAAGGACAAAAAGAGACAGCTCTGAAACTGAAAGATCTCCTAACCATCAGAGTCCACGGGCTGCATTACCCAACACCTAAATCAGGGATGAGATAAGCAGTACCAGGTCTGGATTTTTGGCACATATATTTGAGGGATTCAACCAAAAGCAGTGCGGACGTGAAGCGGTTTACACCAGGGGTTTCCTGTCCTGTTCCTGTTCTCAGGGCTGAACACAGGAGTATGAACTCCCCATGCTTTCAGTGCAGGCAAACCACTGTAGACCTGACAACTGTTCCTGCTTTCAAGTATCATCAGCCTTCAAGACTGACATGATAAACCAGCTTAGTTAAAGACTATGATATCAGATATACGATGAAAATATGTGTCTGAGGACAGCATTTCACCAATGCAAGCAAGACAAGGAAGTGTATAAATTTCTTTGTTGAAATTCAGTGTGTTCCAAACACAAGTTCTGCAAGCATTAAGAATTGTTGCATTGCAACAATTTCTAGCAGTGCAGCATTAGCTGTAGTGCTATGGGGAAATCTCTAGTGTGGTAGAACCACAATAAACCTTTTTAAAGCAAGGAAAGATGTGAATTCATAGCAGCCAGAAGTCTACAGCTATTCTTGGCAAATGTATATGAAGAAAGACAACCAAAAATATTTTCCATTTACTGAAGGTAAACTACAAATTCTGGGTGATGATTAATTCATTGATTCATGAGAATAAAGATCTCTGGGGAGCACCACCAGTCCAGACTGGCTTTCCAGGAATGCTGAATTTTATGTCTGAATATCTGTTTTACTAAAAATGGAGAGAAAAAATACAAATCAAAAGTACAGGTGGTTGCGTCTATTTGTGGTAGGGTATATTTGAAGGATCAAAGTCATATTGATTTAAGAAAATAAAATGTATTCTTATGTTAGCTACACAATAACATCTACAGAGAGTACCACTAGATAAGACTAAATACTGCAGATTGGCTCCACTTCCTGCCATTACCTCATTCTTAAAAAAAAAAATACAAATGCATCCTTTCAATCTAACACATTTTAGGAGACAAGAGGAGAGCAGGGTAACTATTTTGGACACAGACTGCTATTAGCATTTCCAATACAGAGTTTATTCCAAATTTGGTTGCTATGCCTCTGCAGATCTCAGATCAGAATCAGGCCTTTAGGCATTAACTGAGATAAACAAAGTACGATACGTCAAATCTAATTATGCTATAAATATCCAAATAATATCTAGATCTCTAAGGTAATTCTAAAGAGCCTCAGTGACAGAGAGGCAAATATGATTAAGTATAAACTGCAAACAGCTTGTGAAATATGGGAAATAGCATTACATGTGAAAATATCTGTAGGGAAATATTTTCTTTTAACTAATAAGGCAGGAAATTTTGTGACATAGTAAATGATTTTTCCAGTAGCTTAAGGCATCTTAAAGAAAGAGCAAGGATGCTAAATAACTACTATACATTCCAGCTTTAAAGCCATCATCAATAATACTTGTTTCATAACTAGCAAGTAATAAAAAACAATGAAAAGCAAAGAAGTAATAAAAAATAGTAGAATGCACCCCTCCCTTCTTAGATGTTTGCTTCAATTATAATAATGAAACAAACACTTAAATTGGTTAATGATTCAGTTTTATTCAGGACGTGTGAAAATAAAGCCTTTCTCTCCTTCCATTTCACAATTTTCAGAGCAAAAAATAAAATGTCAGCAGGTAATTCAAATACAATGCTTTGCCTAAGAAGGGTTTGAAGAAAAAAAAGTTAAATGACAGACCTCTGCCATCCCATTCACTACCCACAGAGGCACTGATGTATGGTTAAGTGCACTTAGCTACAATTTTATTTTAAGATCAGACTGAAACTGAACTTGTAGATGCATACCAAGCCTCTGTCTGAGTCTACCTCCTAGTCCCCTTGTGTGAGTTCAAGCCATGTAAGTCCACAGACACTTCATGGCTTTCTCAAACAATGACAGAAATTCCAAAACTGCTCAGTGCAGTTTTCAGGAACGAAGTTACATGCTTGTTAAGCACCGGGAGCTACATGCCTTAATTAAATCTGTTTCCTTTTGCATTATCCTAAAGCAATTCCATTAATTTTTTACCTCTTTGAGCTATGTGTACTGATTCATAGAATATTTGGCCAGTTCCACACCCACATGCCCTATGGGAAACCTTTCAGGAAAACCTCAGGAACAACTCCTGGCACAAAATCTTATACCCTGCACCCATTAGACCTCCACCTTTCCCATACAAACACTGTGCCTATGGAGCACCTCCATCTCGCATTCCAATCCAAAACCAGCAGCTTGGTTGCATCCTCCCCTGCGGCATCACTCCTCTCTCAGTGATTTAAATTGGCTCGGTCAAGTGATAAAACATCAGATCACTCATGTACATGCATGAACACAGCTAAAACCTACCAGATCTTGTGTGCACACCAGGTTGTGTACACAAATGTTCTCCTCAGTGATCACTGGCTAGAACCTGTTTCAGTGTGTGGGTGTTACAGTCAGGACGCACTCTCAGCCACACAGGCTGAGATGGGATACAGCTTGGCCAAGGTGAAAAGCCCTGCATAGCCCAGAATTGTCCTAGGCTTTCAGGTCCAAGAACAAAATTGTGTACACAGACTCAAATAATTTTAAGACCCAGCTTCTAACTTTGGGGATGCAAGTAGAGAGATGTATAGAGAAATGAAACATCAGCTTTGACACATACAGATTTAACTACTGGGACAGTTCTGCTGCATTCCCACAGCCTGAACTGAGGCCAATGACAGATATATTTGCAGGTCTTCTTCCAGTGCTGAAGGAATATATTTTATGGTTTAAGAACAGTGAAGTCATGTAAGAAGAGCTAGATAAAGACAGAAACATCACCTAAAGGAAGGATTATTCTGAGCTGCAAGAGGAGAGTTTTCTGAGCTGCAGAGAGATGAGGGAGTGCAATGTGCAGTGACAGATGTGATCCCAGATCCCAGCGGACATTGCCACAAGTCATCTTGTTAGCTATGCCTATTCTCAGGTCATTTCACGTGCCCAAAGAAGCAACATAAGCGGGCCCAAAGGAAATCTGGGCCTGCTGGAAGAGTCCCCTCTTGTCTTGGTACCTGGGTGGCAGTAGAACATTCTTCAAACAGCCTTTGAGCATGGCTTTCAGACAGAAGAAATCTTAGGAAATGTTCCATTTTCTTCCTACTCCTTTGAGTTGTTGCAAAAGAAACCGGAGGCCTTGGACACACTGCACAATTTCTTTATCATTTACAGCTCCGTCACACAGCACCTCAGAAAATGCAAAGACTGAAAAGAGCTCTCCAGCCCCTCCAGCAATGCACTTTTTTCTCCCCATTCACCTTGTAACCAGATAGCCTCACCAGTCATTACTGGATAAAAATATGTCTGGTAAGTTATGGTTTTGGTCAACACTATGACATCTTTAAATAGCACCACAGATGCAAACAGACAGAGAAATTACCACCCTGATCTGAAGACTTAATCTAAATTAGACCCATTGAATAGTGAAACATTATATTTGAAGGAGCAAGTGCCAAACAGAGTGACAGAGGGCTAATTGCACAGATATATTTTGCAAGGACAGCTTTATGGAGAAAACTCTCATATTTACAAGATTGCCCCTACCACTGGATCAGGGAGGATTACAGGATCTTAGAGTCTGCCTTGGGGAAGCCAAGCACCAAGATATACATCCTCAAAGCAACAACATACAGTGACAATCCATACTATCAACTATTAAAATGTGATCTTATAGACTTAAATAAATACATATTTCAAAGGATTCATTCTTAAAATTTACGTTTATTTTAGGGACAAAAATTCATTACTTACTATAAAACTACATCCTAGAATTTAAGACCACAGACACATATTTACTTTGCAGGCAGCTGGAAGAGCTGCAAATGTTAGTACCTCAGGCCATTTTTTTCCCAGTTTTATGTTGGAGTTCACCATGACAACAGCAAAGCAAACTAAATGGAGCCCACGAGTGCTTCCTAGACTCAATGCCCCAATGAAAAGTCTTTTTTTTTTTTTTTTTAATCTTAAATCAACAGTGAAGGCATTTCAATCTAACATGCTTGACTCCACACTCAAACAAGGAAAAGGTCAAGGGAGTAAGGAAGGCAGCAGTCACACACGCACCGAGTTGTACAACAGCAGTAACACGGAGTTACAGCAGTTGGGTTACCAGCATTAAAAGCATTAGCAGCTAGCTCCAGCAAAGAACAGCTGCCATTTCCAAGGAATTCATTTAACAGCAACCTCAGGCTGAAATAGCCCAGTGAGCAATGTTCTAGTGGAGTCTTCTGCTCCATGACGGGATCCGCTTTGCAGTTTCTCATCTTTGAGAGACATCAACTTACAGCTGTGACTTAGCTTACAGTTAAGACTCAAAATGTTTACAGACAATTCTTAAGAAAAGATAGTAAATGATGGTATTTTTCTACTGTTTCATTCACTCCTAATTACATACATGTATGTAAATTATAATGAACACCAGCTGATTTATGGTTCAGCTTTTGTTTCGTTTCTGAGATGATATGCAGATCCCTTGACTTTGAAGTTGTGAACATAAACTCCAAATTTATGTTTCTTCATTTTGTATAATGTTATCTTCTTAGTAATTTAACTGCAGATACCATGAGTTCTTAGAAAACTATTTTTTCTATATAGGCAGTAATTAAAACATGTCCCAAGTTCATAAAATGCCCCACACCCTCATTACCTGGACTTATCCATATAATTTAGTATTACGGCATTTTGTCTCATTATCAGCCTTTAGAATGAACCTGTAAATCTTTTTCTTCTAAAATCTGTTATTCAGATCATGAATGTCTTAAGCTTCAGGAAGTTGAAAAAATTGAATGTGATTTCTTTTAACAGAAATACCAGATGCATTTTGCTACGCTTCCATATTATGAATGATAAGAGGCATTCAATGATCCAGGAAATTTCTCCATAAGTATCTGCAAGCACAGTGGTTTTTTATTTGCATTTTTTTTTTCATTCCATTTGAAATTTCAAAATGCCTCCATTTCTACAAGTACAAGCAATATTTACTTTATGGAATTCTTGTTCACAGTACTGGTTTCTTATATTGTGCATTGTGAAGGAGGCATTTAGTAGGTAGCTGAACATTTTATTCAAAATCAATGTGTAATGGGTAATGAGAATAAGACTCAGAAAGCCTGCAATTTCTGCATCCTTAAAAGATATAATTCAATGTTATTTATCATTCTTATTCAGAAGTTGGCTGCAATATGGTCATATGAAATTGAATGTAGCTTCTTTCAGGAAGCAGCACCTGTAAATAGTATCTGAAAAAGCTCTTTTCTGACAATTAAGAACAAGGTTCTGCCTCTTAAAGCACCCTGGGCAATGACTACCACGGACAATGGCTTTACATAGTCAGAAAAGAAAAATTACGTGACACAAATATAAGGCCATTATTTTATAGAAATTATTCATCAAACAACAGATATTAGAAATGAACCAACAGGAGAATACCAGAACCCCCACTGAAATTTTAAAGCTTTTCAAGCTCATTTTTATTAACTGCACTAAATAATATTTATTATCTATGTACTAGACTTCCTATTCCACTGCACTTTTTTCCTATTACTTATCATATCACCAGTATAAACATAACTGTCTGAAAGAATGTTGATTTAAAATTAGCAGCAGGAACAGCATCTCTAACTGTTCTTTATTCATAAACTCTTTGTTCAACTCCATTTTTCAACATATCTGCAAACATTAAACAGACATTTGAGCCATTAGGATTAGATTGGAAAGGTAACAGTTAATTATGGGTTGAAGTGAGGCTGGCTCACAAATGTGGATCCCAAATGTGCTCATCCCAGCACCATACAATAAACTTGCATTTCTATTATCTGTAATCTGACAAATAGCATATTACATAAATCTGACATTACACAATGATACTGTTATTCAACATGTATTGGCAGTGAGCTATTTGGACAACTGTTATTCGAGTTAGGATGACTATTGAATCTTACTTGTCTCAGGTAATCAAAATACAAAGTGATCAAAAGCAGATGCTCCTGCCACCTTTTCATAGCAAAAGAAATCTATCTGAACTGTCTCTGTGCTAGTGAATTTCCTGAATTTACTTAAACAGTTTTGTCAGCTTTCAGACATAAAGCGAACCTTAATATTTTGAGTTTCTCCCTGCCTGCTGTGGAAGGATACCCTGAGGAGCTACCCTTTAAAGGGTCTCCAAATACTAGTGATCTACTGTTATTTAGACACCCATATCTCCAGTACTTTACATTACACCAGTCTCAGAGGATTAGCATAAAAAGGGCAATACTTTCCATCAGCTGATAGCTGAGGAAGGACTAGCACTGCTGAATTTTCAGTTTTACTCCCAAACCTCTATGTAAGCTGAGTCAGCCGTTGCTTTATTTTAAAGACTCTCTTTATTCACCGGCACTGCTGCAAATTGATAAGACCTATAAATTCCAGTTACCTCTTAGAGGGCTGCTCTAGAGATTAAAAGTATATACCTGCTTTGATACCACAGTGTCGCTCCCAAAAGGATTAACAGGAGTTAAGTGCGTGCATGATAAGCAGAATATACTCTACACCTCCCCCCTACAGAAGGCAAGAGAGCAAACAGACCCTGCACAACCCTTCAGAGAAATGTAAAGGTCATGCAGGTGAACTGCTGACTAGACCACCCTCTGTTCCCTCAAGCAAGTCTGAAGCAGACCGTGTGGTTCATGTTAGGAGTTCAAATCCAAGCAAGACACAGCGCCATTAATTAGACACTAAAATCCTCTCGTAGGAAAGGGCTTCACTGCACATTTACTACAAGCTGGTAATACAATTTCAGCTTTCCTGGTGTGACCAAAAATTACATTTCTTTCTTGTACACTGCAATTGCTTCTCATTTCATAGCCATATTGCATGTGCTCATAAATCAGCACAGGGTATTGAACCGTTCTCCTGTTTACCTAGAGCTTTTTACTTCATAGTGGATAATACAAAACAGAGGTTAGACAGTAACTGGTACTATATAAATTTGGCGACCCATCTGGTGAAAACTGAGACAAAACCTCACATCAATTCACATGCTCACTTCCACATAGGATGCTTAATTCCACATAAGATGCAATGCAACTTGATGGTACTTCTTACTGCAGAACTATTGCTCCCTGGTTATGTAGCAGGTTCAGCTTATGAGTGCAGGATGCCATTTTTTTCTTTTAGATTGCACACACTAAAAATAAGAAAGAAAAAAAAGCTGTATAATACAGACAAAATCTTTACATAAGGCTATGTAATTGAGCTCAGGAACTGGAGTCCATATTCAGGCTTTAGAATTTATAATAATGCAATTCAAAATGGAGACTTCATTTTTGTTTTTCATCCTAATGATACCTGATTCTAGTCCTCTTCTATGCCAGATACCTGTGTAGAAAGGATTATGACAAAGCTTTTGCTTCAGCAGTTGAGTAAGTAATCCAGCAAAGAGTTAAGTAATTTGAAACTCAACTAACATTTTTAGTAACTTGTATGTATGATGGGAAGGGATATTGCAACGGGCCAACAAGTTACAGGCACTGATGGTTCAAACAAGCACAGGTTTTATGGCAAGCATCGTTTAACAATGAATGAAACAGTAAACAGCTCCACAACAAATGAAAATAGTAGGCGCTTTTATTCTGCAAGGGCTGTGTGATCTATCTGAATATGGGCTACACTCCTGCAGCTGCCTTCATAGGAGTATCTCCTTTTGACATACAAGCGACAAGATACCAACCCTGCAAGGCTGGCAAGATCCGCTAGAATCTCTTTGTGCCACAAGTGCTGTATAATGCTGCTTGTGATGGTGAAGGTCTAGTGATGCAGGTGAAGAGGATAGGAGAGATCAGAGGAAGACAAGAAGACATAGTAGCTGTAAGAAATGAAGGACCTTTACAAACTGAAAGTTTTCAAACTGCGAGGCAAGGAGACACAGTAGGAAGGACTTTCCTGAGTGGAGAGCAACCCAAGGAAGCACATATCCAAACAAGGCAAGAAGGTGAGATGATCTCAGGGCACTGGAATGGGAAAAGATACGGTGTACAGAAAACACTCTGGAAGAATCCTCTACTGAACCCCAGTCTCATTAGCTGATGTACCTGGTAACATGCTGTTGTTATTAAAGCCTTTCTAAGGAACATGCAAAATTCCCAACATGTTTACCCCATTCAGTATCTCACTACTTATTCAGAGTGAGTTTTATCTATTTAGCTGCCTTGTATCTTAGCTGCAGTTAGGGTTAGAAATGAAATTAATTCAACAACAGTAAGCATACAAGTTCAGAAACAAGTCTGTGTTGGAGTGTGGATTTGAGGCACAGGAGGGATATACAGACAGACCTTGGAACCAAGAGACAGCTCCAGCTCCAACAACCCCAGCACAGTCACTGCAGGTGGCACAAATTGCAGCCACAGCATTAGAAGCATCCTAAGGGGATTCTGGAACAATGCTACCACCCACTCAGCATCAGCACATGAAAGCCATAAAGCTTCTTTGGCTGCTTTTCCAATGAAGAGCTCCAATGAAGACAACTTGCTAAAATCTGATTTTCAGGAGGCTGATAACAAAACCCAGCGTAGAACTGCTACTGCAAATGGAAGCTCTATTGCTTTCTGCCTTTCTCTAATTCAGCATGGGCATGCAGCACTCTTCTCAGACCCTGCAGGTACTCACGAGGTGTAAAGTGCCTAGATTAGACCTGCAAATATATTCTTGACCTTGAAACATTGCTTATTAATATTATTCTTTATATTTACCTTTCAAGTACTGAGATACATCCAAAGGTGACTTAAGAAGGCAGAAAGAACAAGTGCTTTCATCTTGTTATGAATCTGTTGTTAAGACATTTGTGTAAAAATGTCTGTTTTCTAGAGGTTTTGTGCCAATGACACAAATTCAGTACAGATTTACAAGGCACAAGTGAATGTAACTACACTACATCTCTACTGGTGTTTTAATGTATTTCCTTACTGAGTTTGCAAAACTCAAAGCAGAAAATCACATGAACGTTTCCTGTAATTTAATAGAGCGTATTTACATATCATTAATATTTAATAAATGCAGGAAAGAAAGCTTGTGGAGAGACAGAAAGGGACATGCGGAAAATAAGGACGGTGCAGCTTTTCTAACAGTACTGAAAACAATTTATATTGAAGAATACTCATGTCTTTCATGGGGTTTTTTTTTCTCCATAGGTGCTAAAGGGCAATTCCCAGTGCATCCTTCAGGAACATGGACAGCCTCCAAGATTTCATTCTTGTGAGCATCAACTCCTGAAGACTGCAACACCAGAAATAACAGAAAACCCTCAAGTTCATTTCCTAGAAGCCCTTAAATAGGAAGAGAATAACAGAACATGTTGCAGATCTTTGTGGAGGGTTTACATATCCATGATCCCAAAAAAACTGCACTGTTCAACTTTTGTTAATGGATACAGGCAGGTCTCTCCTGTGTGATTTTATTACTCGGGTTCTGCCTTTCTTAGGAACTAGAGAAATTGCTAGAATTCTAATTTTTTACTAAATAAACAAGCTTTACAAGAAATTTCTGGATGCAAACTGTGAAGGAACACATTTACACATGAGGGGGATATAAAGGCCAACACCTCAAAATTCATAGATTCAGGCCTGATTGAGAGAGTTGCCCTCAAGCCTCTCCATCAGGTAATTTCAGTGGGAATAGTAAGACATCCTCACACCTCTCAAGCACTTAAGTACTTGATATTAGACACCTGTAGTAGAAAATTCAGGCTAAAATATCTGTTTTCTTCCTTTCTCGTATCAACGTGATTCATCCATAAATATTGTAGAGTTTGGCACCACTACTACCTTATCAACATCTGCCCACAGGAGCACTGCTGATTTTTTTGGGGAAGGAGGGGACTCCTGCTCTCTGCACTGATCATCTCCTGCCCCTTGGGCAGGGAGTGATTCCTTATGCTGCTGTAGAGCCTAGCACAGCATTATTTTAGATGTTACTATCTTCAAATTGTAACCACAGGCAATATTAATATACAGTACACGTGGCAACCACAATCTTTTGACTTCTTGAAATTAAATGTTTCCATTGGACTGACTTTTGGTAGTGAACAACTGAACTAGACAATCAGAGTGTGACACATTACTAATATGACTCCTTGCAGTCTAAACCTTCATTGAATACTCACATAGGCAGCTCACAGCCATCTGCTTTTCTGTATACTTCACATTCTAATTTCAGTATTTCATATACTCAACATTCAATATTTTTATACAAAATCAACGCTTACCATTACACTTCTGTTTGACTGAAAAGTTAAATGCATGAAAAATGCTATGCTTTCCAAAGAAAATTTATGCATGAATAATATCCAGGGACTCAAACACTGACTTAGGTATAAAAAGTATCCACTGAGTCTCCTTAAAATAGACAACAAATGGGCACATAAAAAATGTGTTGAGCTTCTGTTAAGTTCTCCAAGAAAGTCATAAATCTGTGTGATGGCTTAGCTACCTTAGTGTCCAAAGAGGAAAACACTCAAGGCAGCCAGATTATGGAGAAGCAAAGTCTCTTTACATATGTTACTTTTATTTTTAGGAAAATTTACACAGTGTACCCAAACTCCAAAGCACTTACAAACCAAGGACTACCAGGTATTGCCTCAGCCACACTCATAAACAAGGTAGAAAAAACCCAGAAATTTCAGTATAAAAATTATAGTCCCAGTTTGGATTAATCCTTCACCTCCCAAGAATCTATTTGGATTTAGCCAAAAAAAAAAAA
>VWZU01009054.1:3360-36192 GCA_013397095.1 Sterrhoptilus dennistouni | reverse complement strand
AAAAAAAGGGAAAAAAAATAATACCAAGAAACAAAAACAAAGCATCAGTTCCCCCATGCCAACCAAGCCTCTGAGGCTCTACAACCCAGTCTTTCCTGCGTCATACAAAGAAAGTGATGATAGCATGCAAGTACTATTGCAATAAAGATAACTAATCATCCTAAAAATTATCTAACAATTTGACTCACATAAACCCACTCTACCAGAGCCAGCTCGTATTTTCTGTCAAAACTGAAAGAACCCTGCTCCCATCACAGTCCCTGACACTCTCCTGCATTGCACTTCCTACAGGCAGTCACACTTGGCAAAAAAACTCCCCAAAATGAAATTAGAAAGAGTTGTGTACCACTGATGTGGCTGAATGTGCTTTATAGCCACCTCGTACAAAGTAGGGCAGCAGCTCGTCCTTCATGTCTGTGTTCAGCAATGAGAAGCAGCACAGCCTGATGAGGATCTGAGGTGACAAGCCAAGACGGCACATCAGGATATTTTAGGGCTTCAGCTGGGAAAGTACATTTCTGGCTCACACTGCAGCCAGACAGCCTACCCTGGCAAGGCTTGGGGCTGGTGCCTGCAAACATGTTATAAATGGTTCCTATGAGGAAACCCAGGAGCACCTCAGGTATTAAAAAGATTTCATAACGTGCCTAACTGCTAAGTGAGCCACTGCTGACAAAGAAATGTAAAGCCGAAATACTCAGTCCTTGCTTAGCGGCATTTCATCAGAGGCCATTTCATGTGGCTTTTAATTATGTCAATCAAATCAATATTAGACACAAAGGTTATCTGTTCTGTATCCTTCTGCCTAGACTACAGCCTAGTCGAAGTTTTATAATAAATTCTTCCAAGGAGATAATATTCCATTTTTAATATAATAAAGAGTTTCTGTAACTAAACAGCAGTGGCTTCCTAACACTAAATAATACATCACATTGATTCAAAGTACAGAAGAGCACAAAAGACACTGAAAACCCAAGGCATATAGTTGAATAGCATGCCCAGGTATTTAAGATTATCTTTTTAGAGAGAATATTTCTATATTCCTATATAATGGAAATTTCAAAAGGCAAGGTAAATTCAATAGCAACTTGGTTTTACACAGCTCGAATGCATTTTCTCTGATAATGTTTCTTTTTTGAAAATTGCAAATACAATTGCCTTTCTTCAGCATAAGAACGTATTCTTCTTGATACTCAGAAAGTTGTCAGCTAAAGAATGCAGCTGTGATGTCCTAATGCGCTTCTCACTGCTTCAAAACATACACCATAAGGTATGTTTAGAAATGGCAGGTATTTTTGCAAAATTATCTGGAAGAACCTTTTGCTTTGTTCGGTGGAGAAACAATAATTTAATTTCCCTTCTGCCTTTGAAGTAGTATTTTAAAACAGGCTAAAGTAAAAATGTCAATTACTCATCTCCAAAGGATGAAAAATAAAAGCATAAAAAATTCTTAATCCAAAGTAAAAAATAATCAGTTTTATTTGAAGATTTTAATTTTGCTCATTTTTTAAAACAATCTACATAAATCCTTTGGAAAAAAAAGTGCTTTTTTTTTCCAAGTCTATTGTAAAAAATAATGTATCTGAAAAAGTAAACTGAGGAGGAAATATGCTGTCAAGCAGTTCCACCCTGAAACTGAATAAATGTTGTTACAGTTCATGTTAGTGAGATTTTTGTCCCCGTTTCATTGCATTGATAGAAATAAGCAATTTGGTTTGGTTTTTTTTAAAATACTGTTAGCTAAGCTATTATTTTATTCACTCTACTTGATTTTATGTGTTTTAAGTCCTTAATCAATTTTAATTTTGAGGTATGACTTCTCTTCAGCAGTGAATTCCTGCTGTTATTCAGTGGCAACACCACACTTACTGTCAGCTCTAATGGTTAAAACTGCTGTGTTTTTCCCTCCTATTGCAAATCTAACCCAACATCTTGAAGTAATAGATTCCTTTCAAAAAGTCCACCAGGTCTGAGCCTGAGTTAGCAGCATGTAGATAACCCATAACCTGAATTTCCACATCCAGGATCCCATGGCAAGCTGGTCTCACTATTCCTGGTACTAGAGAGCTATTGTTAGTCACAGTCCTCTTGCAAAAGTGACACAACTGGACATTTTGAATTACTGCCCAGAGCTACTTATACTGCCCTCATTTAAGAACTGTATGTAAGCTTTTGTTATTTCTATGGCAAGAACAAGTGGTAATAGCATTTGGCAGTATATTTACTTGATAGCTGTTTGCAGCTACACTAGTCATCTCTGTAGAGAAAGGACATATACCATGGGCCTGTGGTTAATTTTTTTACAAAAGGAAAGACTGTATTTGCAGTGCAGTAAATATTGACTTCCTATTAATAATCCCTTTATGTAAATGGTATTTTCTGGCTGTAAGCTTCCCCTCTGATTTTTCTATCTCTTCATTAATTTGTGGTACAAAGAAGACTGACTAATGTTTAATTGCCTCTTGAATCCCAGGGAAATCTGGTGGAGCCACACTGTCATTTTTTATTTAAATATATATTATCTTGTCAGTCAACCTGGAACAGTACAAGCTGGTTAATGTTATAGTATACAGAAATTGTGATACATATTTTAAAGGTTTAAATTATAATTTTTAGTCAACAGAGCACCAAGAGATGCAATCTTTAATAGCATATGACAACCGCCTTCTAGAAAGGCCCCCTATGAGTTACAGGGTAATTCTCTTAATTTCCAGCTGTGCTTAGCACTGACTCTGGTACACTGACAGGAGCCACAGCAGCCACAGTCACTGCACCCAGAAGATTCATTGCCATGAAGGTGGGCTGTGCTGGCAGGGATAAAGGCAGACACGTGTCTCCACTGTGTCTCCTTCCCCTGCCTCTTCTGCAAACACAGCTTGGCACATGGATTCACCAGGTATGAAATTTTCAGTTCAGCCCTGCCTTTTTTGGGTTTGTTATTTTCCTCTGAGTTTTACTCCATTTGAAATTCTTCCGCTACATCTATAATTCTCCTTGTCTAATCAATGTGATTAAGTATGCCCCTCATGGCTTAATTTGGAGTGTACTGATGGGCACCTGTCCCAGTACATGAGAATCTATTATTTGATTTGTCAGGCATGAAAAATCCTCAGTGTACAACCACTGCGACTCTAACAAAGCATCAGGTAAAGCTTCGTAATTCCCATTCAACAAAATTCATGATACATAATGACAAACTCCATGAAACTCAGCATGTGGGATAGTAGAGCACTCTGGAACTTGTGAACAGTCAGCAAACCCAAAATTCAGTGGTCCAGTTGAGGAATGCATTTAGTGCATTTATCTCAGTGTGCAGCTGCAGTGTGAGCTGCAGGTTGGGCTCTGGGTGTCGGGAAATGATGGGAGCCCCAGGCAAAAGGCCATGAACTGGTCCAGCCCCTTTGCACAACAGAGAAACCTTTGGGGCCAGCCAGGAGACCAGACACTCAGAGACACTGCAGAAGCCAAGGACTCAGCAGAAGAACTCCAGAGTATGGCACGCTTAGACTGCAAGAATATAAAAGCTCAGGGATTCGGTTGTTCAGCGTCCCTCCTTGGAGGCACCTGGCTCAAGCTGTCTTTGTGTTTTGCATGTTGAATAAATTACTTAAAGGATTCAGATGTCTGAGAACCTGCTATGTGAAACCTGGGATCAAGCTGGTAAGGGAAACTTGTCTGACTGAGTGAGCCTTGCTGCAAAGGAGTTTCAACCCCAGCAGTGAAAAGTCTTGCATGGATGGAGTGTGACTACCAGGGTACTCCCTGAATGGGCAGACAGAAAAGTTTCCTTAACAGTTTAAAAGACACGCCTGTATTTATTAGTCTGTAAAACTGACGATACTACAGTTTTATTTAATATTTTAGTTGTTCTTTTAAAGCAATGCTTTAAAGAGATCACTTGTTCAGATTATTGTCAAAATATTTATATAGTTACATCACATATTATAGTCTCACAACAAAAAATTATATAAATTGCCTGTTACTAGATCACAAGGACTTGTTTAGAAAGCAAAATATATTTGCATTATTTTTCTACTGTGAAAATGTAAGGTTTACAAACTTATTTCATGACCCTGAACTGCTTTGTGCTCATGAATACTACTTGTAAAAAAAAGAAAGGATGCCAACTTGCTGAGCTGCTGCAGGTGCAAGCGGTTAGGAGGGCAGGGTCACAGTAACAGGTATGCTAACTTTCCCATCAGGAAAGCCTTAAGGTTAAGCCTTGACAAAAGCCAGTTTTCCAGAGAGGAAAACTTCTACTACTCTTTGTAGCTACCTCAATTTTAGCCAAGGGCTTTTGCTTCCCACAGGGTTCCTTGCCCTGGCCTCTCTACAAGATGGGGAGTTTGGGGATAGAATGCTTTAATTTCCATTCACACTTCTGGAAAGGAAAATAACTTCATGTGGGGTAAGGTTGTGCATCTGAAGGGGAGAAACAAACCATTCAGAGAAATGGGGCTACTTTGTTCTTTCTTCTGTTCTATCTTTGCAGTCGGGTTCAAATTATGGATTATTTCCTCCAGTGCCCACAGCTGGACCTACAGTTCCACAACCAAGTCCTACAGAACTCCATGCCAAATCCTACAAAACCTACATGGTAGCCAGTAAATGGTTTAAAGGCAGAGAAATCTCATGCCTGGTTAGTTTGGTTGGTGTAAAGATTCCCAGAAACATGTTAATCTCATGCAAGCAAAACCAAAAGGAGCATAACTTTCACACAGCCTTTATTAACCTTAAGATCTTATTTTCCCGAGGTATTTACAGTTTCAGTTACTTCACTAGAGATGTGAAACTTGCATCAGAACCAATAACTAGGCTTAGGGTAAGTCTAACACACACATATGCATCCCTGCATCTGTATACATATATATATATATATATATATATACACACACCACACAAGTTGCTGTAATTTATAAGGTTTTTTTTCTAGGGGAAAATAGGTAAAAATAAATAGGTAAAATACGTAAACAAAAACAAAGCACACATATTCTAAAATATCTAATATAAAAACAAACAAAAAAGAAACAAAATTAGGTCTCTTGTTTTAAAATTTACATACTCACCTTGCAAAATGCTTTAGTACATAAAGTATTAAAATGACATTACTTTTGCAAACAAAGGTGCACCAATAAGGACAATAATTCAGCTTATCTCCAATACATGGAGAGGGACTTTATCTGGAAGATCCACTGTCAAACTGGTAAAAACCATAACCTAGTTTGGCGGGGCTAGTTGCTTTTTCACCTATTGTACATACAAATGATCAAGCAAATTCCCGCTGAAACTGATCTAAGCAAAATGAGCAGAGGACTTAAAAAAATAATTACTTACCTTCCTCCACTATTTTCACACCTTTACAGGATTCAGAATATAGATTAGGGGCTAACTTTTAGTTTTAATAAAGCCAAAACATTTTGAAAGACTACTTTTAGCATGAGGATTAGAATCACTTTTGCTTTGCTTCCAGTTAAAAGCAAGCCTCCATACAGCTGTGTAACCTGAACATAAATGCTTCCAAGATAGTTCGGTAGACCAAGCAGCCTTTACCATTTTCAACAAAACAAATCACTTTGCCCTGTACTGGACTTGAAGACTGCTTGGCTTCCAAGCACTTTTGCTTGACTTCCTCAGTCATCTGGGGATATGCAGACCACAGACCAGATGTTTCCTCAAATTAGCTGGTCAGCTGAAATGGATTGATGTTTTTATGCTCTGATAATAACTAGGTGTTCCTTATTCTAAACATATATTATTCAATAACAACTAAAACCATCCTTTATATTATGATTCTCATCTATCTGTAATTTAAAAGTTGAGAGAGAGAAACATTTTTTTTCCCACAGTAGCATGGTTTATGAAATATTTTGCTCTTTTGATGTCTTTGGAGGTGTCTCTGAGAGACTCCGTGACTGAACTCAGCACCAGTTTCTATTTTCCTTCCGCACTCTGCTTCCAAGCAGGAACTCATCACACATGTCCTTTCTACTACCCCTGTACACACAGCTGCAAGGAGCAGAAAAATCATCTCAACAGCCACGCTACTGCACCAAAAGATCATGTCTGCATTGGGTGGCCAGTGCCTGCCTGTGTTCAGTGCATAACTGTATTGTGGGTTTCAGTAATGCCAAACTGGAGCAATATGCTATTGTGACTTGAATCCTTCGACCACTGACAACTCCTCAACTCCTCACCTGAATGAGCACCAATGGATTGCAGTGTTTCTGAGACAAAGTTTTATTCCATAATATCTTACTTTCTTGCTATGAAACTGAACGCAATTTCAGAACACATGAAGAGTTAATTTACGGTCCAAAGTATACAAAAATTGATTTTGTCCTAAGTATAGCCGCCCATTATGACCAAATCAGCAAACAGGAAGCAAAATATAAGGTCTGTTAGCATGTGTTAGAGAAAAAAAAAAACAGAAAATGGTTGATTTGTTCGTCTATTCAGTTCTGAGTGGATGTTCATTGAGTGGATGTAAAAGCTTAAAAAAATGTATTTATTTCCACTTTTAAGTAAAATGTTCATTACCTTTAACTGAACATGACTGTTCATTTTAAAAGCACTTATCTGTTCACCCATACTGCAATTTAAATGGAAATATTTTTACAGGTCAGATGATCTGCTTTTTTGACTGTAAAGACAGGAACAATAATTTCTTGAAGCTTTCTACATTCTTCTTGAAAAAGCATTAATTCCTTAAAAAACAAGGAAAAAATCACTTGTCCAGGTCCAGCACAGAAGTCCTCTTCTTTTTTATTCCCTAAAGTAAAGTTGCTAAATATTAGATATGTAAGCAGCACCTTAAACTGCACTTCTTTGTTCCAATTCTGGTATGTACTATCAACTAATAACACATATCCCTGTTCATTAGTGCTCTGCAGTTGGGTCACATTGGAAAGACCTCTTCATTACTCATGCACTGCTTGTCAGCACACAGACTGGAGCAAGATTACTAATACATCTGTCTAATTTTACTGAGACTATTGATGTTAAATTGGTCTCATTCACTGTCTGCACAACCAGAGGCCTGTCCAATTGGAAAAAAAAAAAATCTTGTTCTTCTTACGAAACATCCTAGGTGGAAATGAGGAGAAGATGCGTGCAGCCAATTGTGTTGTATTTTTAGTGCCCAATAGTTATCCAATGCCTTTATATCAGAATTTACCATATGTAAAGCTGAAAACTAAAATTCCACAAAGGGACATGTGCTGTTTTGGTGTAGAAAAAATATAACGGAAAAAAAAGGAGAAAAAAAAAGCACATCCTAGTAGATTTTCTGATATCACTCATAATACATGAATAACAGTAATCTCTCCCCAACTTATATTTTAGCTTGAATTAAAAAGTTTTTTTACATAATAAACTCCTGTTTAAAATCTATTAGGTCAATATTTAGCACTGAATATGAACACTTTGGGCAATTCTATTTGTTTTCTGCTGCTTCAAAATAAACCAACAAAAGGACCCAAATATTCAAGCAATTTTCTCACCTATCACGGATATCTTCCTAATTAGGCAATGTGATAAAATACAGAGGGGGAAAAAATATAGGAAAAATAAAATCTAAATTATCTAGTTACACTGATTTGCCATAAGGATTATTTCTTGTTCTCTATTAAGTGGTGTAGAGTTGAGAGGAAAGCAAACAAATGAGTTTCTACTCTTTCTAAAGGGACACAGAGTTCTAATAACTCTGTATAGAGAACAGCTACCTGTAACATTAGAGAATTACACTTCTACATCTCAGCTCTGTTCTTGCTCGCTGTGCTTCACTGTCTTTCTTCACTGACACGACAAAAAAAAATTGTGCCCACTTATTAAATCTTTTGCAATTTTTGATCAGTCGTACAGGCATTGAAATATCCTTTAAAATTGTTCTGCGCTTACTTATCATAAAAGTACAATTTTCAAAATGAGTCTTCAAACACTTTCTACGTTTAAAAATTTTAGTGCAGTGGTTTCAGGAAAAGAAGTCACAGGGAACAGAGAGAATTTTATTCTGTCATTTCGATATTTTTAATCAAATGCCACCTCTTCAAAGGACTTTGACAAATTCAGTGTCCTCAAGAGCTAGTTGTTCCACTTGGATTTTGATTGACCAAGCAGTCACAAAAATCTTAAGGGGGCAGGAAGTACTCTGGCAACTTCATAGCTCCATAAAGAGTCTAATTTTTGACAGATAACTGTTTATTTTGGGAATCCAGTATGACTTAATATTGCTTGATATCACTACTGCCTGTGATTCTCCATGCAATGTACCAGTGGCATACATGCTCTTTTATTATTTGCAAGACTAGAGTACACCAGGAAGTACTACAATACAAATTATTGTAATCTGAGGCTTCTAAAATAAATGTGAGTTTTCTGAAGATGCAGGAGGAAAACTGTCAAAAAACTTAGTTTTTTCAGTTTGTTTGAAATTCTGCAAATGAAATCAACATCTTACCTGGATGAGATTTTTTTTTTCCTGGCACTAAAACAGTCAGAAACAAATCTGAAAGTAAAACATCTTCTGTATTTGAATAATTTTGTAATTTCATTGTTTTACACTGAATTCAAAGTGGTTTTAAAAACTAAAATATCAAATACTAAAAATAGAAATTGGTATTTAAGTATATCTAATGCGAAGGAAATGAGAGAGACAGAGAGCGAACATGCTGTCAGACATAATCACAAAATCTAAACGAATTAATGAAATATATCAATAACAACAGATCTGCATGTTTGGCTAAACAATACTTTGGAGGAAGCATTTTGTCTGGTTTAATCAAAGCCTGATGCAGCTTTCCACACATACTCCAGAAAAGCAACTGCCAGTAGCTGAAGATTTGACTCCTTTCCATTAATTTCATAACTTAAAAAAGAAAAGACGCTGTAGGTGATGGATATGGTGTGTTTCCAGCTCCTTTCTCACACCAGGATGTTGAGAATTTCAGGAGGATACACAAATTCAGAAAGGGTTTAGGCAAATTCCTGAAGGATAGATAAACTGATTGAATAAGTCACCACGGCATGGCTAAACACATTGGCTCTAGAAATCTCTACAACCTGGCAGAAATGGAACAGGTCACAGTGCAACTATTCTCATGTTCCAGTGTCCTGGAATTGCTCTCCTTACTTTCCTATTTGTCTCATGGCAGTATCCATGCCATCTGCTTTTTACTCTCTTTTGTTATCTTGATTGAGAGAGACCACTTTAACAATAAGACTGCTTCACAAGTCTCCAACTCTGGGTGTGGAGAATATTTTCAAAATAAAACCCCAACTACTGAAAACAAAAATTTGATAGAAGAGTTAAGAGTCAATGATAATTCAGATAAATGTCAATGAACTCAATCTAATTAATTTTGTGTAAAGCCATTTTTGTTAAAATAAAAGCCCAGTCTGACAAAGAGGAATCCAACATCAAAGGCCAACAGTGTCATGTCTTGTTTTTTTGTTGTTGTTGTTGCTTTGTTGGGGCTTTTAAAAAAAAAAAATTAGCTGCTGCTTCCATCCTGCAATGCAGGCAGAATTTTAGTATTCCAGGTCTGTGAATGTAGTTCTGGTGGCAAATAATTTGAATTATGTTTCAGGGGTTGCAAGGCATCAGACACTCCTAAGAATTTTCTGTCACTGAAAAGTAATAAAACAGAGAGGAAATTGGGCTGACAGAATTCCGGAACTACAGAAATGCAGCTGACAGACCTCAGCTCTTATCAGTCTTTGACAGGTGCATTTAGGTATTCTTGGGTTATTGCTCTAGGACCTATTAATGTCTACTGAGCACAGATTTTGCCTCTTACAGTCAAGATCATGCAGGAATACTTGGGGCATGTAATTTAATAGAAACCTCCAGAAAGTACATAGTTTTTCACATTCTCAGTTTTTCTGCCACCCTCAAAAATCTCCTCACAGAATAAAGTAAAAGTTTTGCTTTATCTCCTAAGCATAAAAAAGCAGACATAGCATGCCAGGATGGCAACAGAACAGCTGTATAATGTATTTCCCTATTTGTTTTCTTTGCAGGCTGCCTCTTTTTCAGGGCTCCCAGACAATCACAGTATGTAACTGTGGACTTGGCAACATCTACATTAAAGGCAATTTTATTGCAAAAGGTAACAATAGATAGCATCACGGATTTTATTTTTTGAGCTCTTATATTCCTGACCTCAAAAAGTCCAGTTTTCAGCTGCCAGCTGTGAAAATATCTTTTCCTGCATCATCACTGTTACAGAAAAGCTCAGCAGATGAAAAATAACTTTTTGGTGTATCTATGCACCACAGGATTTTGGATTATACTCTTGAGCTGTACTGTGGTATTGCCCATTGCCTTCAATGGAACCATTACAGTAATGGATGGGAAAGTAGCAAAGATGCAGCACTAACATTCAGAGATGACACACCAAGGCTTTTTCTCTCCAAAGTTTTGAATATATAGGGTTTGGCCAAGATAAGGTTTTGGACAAAATCTAATGTCGGTAAGTTTGTAAAAGAATTGCAAAGAGCTTCTGGTATTCAGCCAAAGTCTTTAGTTGCTATTAGCGCTGAGGCTGACTTCCTTATTTTAATATTCAATG
The DNA here is from genome assembly GCA_013397095.1 of Sterrhoptilus dennistouni. Classification (NCBI taxonomy): domain Eukaryota; kingdom Metazoa; phylum Chordata; class Aves; order Passeriformes; family Zosteropidae; genus Sterrhoptilus; species Sterrhoptilus dennistouni. The sequence continues at coordinate 25,624 of VWZU01009054.1, read as the reverse complement.
CATATTTTTCATTTCTTCCATGGCACTCCAGGGTACAATACAGCTGCTTTGGCCTCTAGGGAGAAAAGTACCTCACTTGAAACAAACTGAGCAAAACTGCATGGAATCATAAGATCACAGAATTTTTATGTTGGAGGAGACCTTTAAGATCACTAAGTTCAACTCTTAACCAATTTGTCTTGAAAAAAAAACAAAAAAAAAGAATGTGCCAAACATACAAACAAAAAGAAAAAACCAGCAGTATTCCTAAGGCCGTTAGTTGAAACACTCTACACTAGCAATATAATGATATCCCTAAATGTGCAGTAAATGTCTTTAGGTACTGTTACACTTTTTAGAAAGGTGTGCTTTATACAAATATACCAGGTAAACAAATCAGTTCCAGGACATAAAACTCTACCTGCCCCTGGGAGGGGGAAATCCATAATACTCTCTTGTCCACTTAGGCATCTAGCATGTCAGCACGTCTGTGGAAATTGCCTTGGCATATGTAGAGTGCAAAACAAAAGGTTTGGGGAGGTGAGGATATGCAGGTAGTATTTGCCATTTCAGGAGGGTCACTTGCCCCAGTGTGTCAGTTCTTTTCACCAGTTCCTGGAATGGACAGAACATTGTCACTGCACCATCCTGCCATGTGGCATTATCACCCCAGCTCTCTGATGCCAATAGACAATGCCAAACCACGGCTGTGCTTCAGGACAGTGCTCTGTGGGACTCGGTGTTACCAACCCAAGCTGACAGTGAGAACAGGACCCCCCCAGCTCTACAGAATTAGAACTGTACATGAAGATCTGCAGTGGACACAGTGGAGTAACTCTGTCCTACCCTGCACTCTATCACCTACCAAGGGTAATAGGCCGTTAGCTAAGGAGAACAGAGCTGTTAATGGATTCTGTTACAATATAATGCTTCGTTAACAGAGCTCTCAAAGAAATCAACAACTTCAAAACTCCCATAATCAATCCAATTTAATCTGATATATGCTCTGTCAAATTGCATTTCAAAAGGCTTTTATAATACTGAAATTCAGTTATCTAATAACAGCATTAGCAATGTTAATTTTCTAATCAGAACGCAAAATCATTAATTAACCATGCCTTCTTTAACTAAAAGAAGCTGCAGTTCCTAATCAGTAACCCTACGAATCCTTTGATGTTTATGCATAGAAAGGGTACATTCTCCTCTGGAAATACCTGAGAGGCTTTCATTAGTGCTGGTGTTTGTGCTGGACACAAGATTGCTCCCCCGGTTGTGAGCCTCTCCCATCCTTCCATCCCGTGCCATTACCTAAAGTCACAAGAGGCTGATGCTCAGCAGCACCAGCAGCACTCCTGGGTGGTCCTTGCTTCCTAGAAACAACAATAAGTTTGTCCAAAGGCGCCCTCAGGTCAGTCCCAGCAGTCCAAAGATGTTGGCTTGCCATCATGTCTAGCCTGTCCTTACATTAGCACAGTGGTACTTAGAAGAGCCTGTAATTGTAATGGGATTGGGAACATGCCCCAGAGTAAGAATGGCAATTTTGCCTCAGGTAAGGGATCCATCTATCTCCACTAGCGTCCAGAAGTCAGTAATTCCCCTGAATATTCTCCCAGCACTCAACTATTTGCATTTACAACTCCTGATTACAGCTTCTGAGTGGCTTGGACTAATGGATCTCCGCCAGTGCACAGCTAATTTGAACTTGAATCCATGCAAACTGTTTGCATCCTCATTTTTCTCCAGAAAAAGGTCCCATGGGACTACTACTTGTCATGCAAAACCACATCTGTTTGTTGTTTCATTATTTGCTTGTTCGTTTTGAATCTGCTGCTTAAAAACTCTGTTGAGGAAATGCAGGGGAAAAAAACCTGAAACTTTAATTTACACCATTATTACTTAAACTCCAAAAATTCATTCCACTCTCTGGAAACAATTGTTTCCATACTTCAATTGTTATTAAAAACTAAGCACAGACATAAATTTTCCCTAAAAACAGCCCAAAAATAAACAGAAGAATATTTTCAGAATTTTTTTCGGGCAAAGATTATTGTGCGAGGAGCTTATACTACATATTTAATATATTATTAAAACAAAAGTTAAAAACAGGATAGTAAAACAATAGTTCAGCAACTGTTCTTGACATTTGCGATCACAGAATTAATTTTCCTGGGAAACACTGTGCTCCATGCTCCAGGAATATACCCTTTAAATTTGATGATAAACCAACCAGCAATTGTATATCCCACTAAAATTAAATGAGAGCTTTAATGTTTCTAGGGAAAATAAAAGATACTGCTAAGGCTATAAACTTGTTCATGACAACACAGTAAGATAAAAACAAGAAAGTATGCAAGACTTTTTTATTTATTTTCATAATAATAGATTGTCATGTAATAGTTTATTTGCTCTTTAAAAAAATTCTGTTTTTCAGACAGAGCATTTACAGAGAATGAAGACAACCATAAAACATACTCATTGTGAAGTTTCTTACACCTATTTCTAAATAAGTAAATGGCTCTCAGGCTGTGCTCCATCTGTCAAGAAACTAGGGACGGAATTTAGTCCCTTCCAAGCCTGCTGGCAACTGGCTTCTTAGCCTCAAGCAAGTATTTCTCCTTGTTTTCCCCATTTGTAAAATATTTGTGCTTTGGCCTGAAGAACAATGAAATGTCCCGAATGCCTTGTTCAGCTAAGCATTTTCATTTCATGACAAAAAAACCTTTACACAGGTTTTCTTGAAAAAGCCCAAAAGGTTTTTTTTTCTGAGATGAGCCTTGAAGAACATCTGTAACTTGTGCTCTAAAGTGGAATTGCTAAAAGCATATTGGATGGATCATAAAGTAATGATAATTTTCACTCGTAGCTTGGCTACAATTAACTTGTAAGTGATAGGGTGTAATGTCTTTCTCAAGTATAAAAGTGCCCCGTTAAACTCTCAGATATGGGGAACAGGACCATGCCTGACATGATTATGCCATTGATTTTCTTCTCTTAAACTTCCTTGCGTATTTTCAGTCTTTAAGTAGCCAATCACTGCTGATGACAACATCTAGATAAAATGAAATTTCTGTGTTTGGCACATACATGAATAAACTGTTGGAGATTGGACCTCAATACCTTTGCCATGGTATTTCCCTAGGAGATGCTATTGCACACACAACACAGGTAGCTGAGCATTGAGACTTTCTAAAATTTGCACCTGTCCTGGAAATTATAAAAGAAGTTGGCTTTGGCTGATTTTACTTCTTTTACAACCAAAAATGGAATCAGAAGTTGATAGTCACTTCACCAAACTACTGACTCTGTAATTGGGTGAAACCATTTATGTGCTTCAGCAGAAACCCTACTGACCTTTTTTCCCCAGACAAAATAAACTGCTTTTGACATTTGGTGATTCTGTTGGGAGAAAAATTCAGTCCTATCTTTCAGAAAAATGAGAACAACATCTGCCATTAGCTTTCTGGCTGATGGAAGAGTGTGTGTCATCAGCACACCACTCCTGGAAATAAGACACCAACTGCCTGGTCAGAAAATTAAGGTAGAAAATTAAGGAATCATGGACTGGGTGGAACCGGAAGGAGCCTGAAAGACTGTCTCATTCCAACCCCTGTCATGGGCAGGGACACCTTCCACTAGACCAAGCTGCTCATAGCTCCCTCCAACCTAGCCTTGAACACTGCCAGGGATGAGGCATCCACAGCTTCTGTGGGCACCCAGTGCCAGTGCCTCACCAGCCTCAAAAGAAAGAGTGTCCTTCTAATATCTAAATCTTAGCATAGCTTCCAGGAGGATCTGCTCCATGACTTTGTCGGCCACTCACTGGTCTCTAGCTCTCTGTGTCTTCCTTTTTTCCCTTTTTTAAAAATGGAGGTTATGTTTCCCTTTTTCCAGTCACAAGGAACTTCACCTGCCTGCTATGACTTCTTAAGTATGTTTCTGAATAGCATTTTATAAGCAGGTGTTTTCACAGTAGGCAATGGGGTAGCTGGCATTTTTTGACTTTTAAAAATTACAGGTACCTTTTTCATTCAAAATCTATGAATTATGCTCCTAACTAAACTGCATCATGTAGAGTAAAACAACTTAGTGGCCCTGAAATTCCATGCTCCCCCAGACTCTCCCAACACCCAGGTGTGGAGACTAATAGAGACCATGGAACCTCCTAGCCAAGCCCTCATCCAAACAGTCAAAGAACTACCCCATTTAGGAGCAAGGTAACATATACCTGACAAAAAAAGCACCCATACAAATAGCACATTGTATTAAATGTCATTTCCATCCTAAGTGTCCCAAGACATCTCAAAAAAAAAAAAAAAAAAAAAAAATTTNAAAAAAAAAAAAAAGAATAATTTGAACAAACAAAGATTTTCCATTTTCTATCTTCCACTACATCTTTCATTTAATATGGTATTTCAAGCCACGGGCATATATACTGCAGAGGTGCCATTTATTCACCTTTAGGTTAAAAGCATTCCTAGTTATAATAATTACCTCTAATGATCTAAAATTATGTGCTCATCATTTTCTTATAGCTGATTACTGCTCGAAAGCCAGCCTGATGGTTAGGCAACCATGTGCTTTGCTATCTAGGCTTAAGTTACAGTTGAATATGTGATATACTGAATATATATTACACTTCAAACATGCTACTTTTAATTTAGCCTGAAAAAAACCTGTTGAAGCTTAGCATAGCTTGTTAACGAGAGAAAGACTATGAAGAGTTCATTACCTAAACATGGTTTTACGTCATTAAATCAATGACATATCATCTATCATACCACCCAAAATTGATAAGCAATTCCTGGAATATTTATCATTAAGCCAGTTAAATTTATATATTCAAGAACAACTGCAATGGACATGGTTAAGAATTATTTAATACATCCAAGTTTCAATGGCTGCTATTAAGAGAAATATTTGCCACAGAACATATATAACATCATGGCTGATCCTATAGCTTTTGCATTCAAATGCTCGCATTGTACTTAAGGCTCAGTTTCAGAATTCTGAACATCTGTGATGACTGTACACTTGTCCTGTTTCCAGCCCCTCTTCCTGGAACGACTTAAGAGTTCAAGAAAAATAGCTGCAGCAAGACAAAATGGAGGAAAGAAAAATTCTACACATTCTACTCCAGCATCTATTACCCATGCACAGCATCTTCCATTTATCTTTCCTGCACTGCAAAGCCAGCCCAGTCTATTTGTCTACCTCCTATTAATGAATTATGAATACACCCGATAATTAAAATTCGGTATTTACAATCCTGGCTGTGCAGTGGCACAACGTGTGATTCAAAGCTGTCGCTCTGTGTTAAAACCAAGGTATGCAGATCTCCAGGTCTCTGGCAGCATTTCAAGATGTCTCGCTAGAAACACTTAGCAGACACGCTCTTATGACATGGCCACAGTGTATTAACCTTGAAGAGCAAGAAGAAAACCCACATAATTTCAAGGCATACAAACAAGCACCAGTTTTTTTGCTTATTAAAAAGTCTCAAAGTTTCCCTCTGAAATCACCTATTTTTAGAGTCACTTATACTCATCTTAGTACCTGCAACTGAGCTTTTAATGGCAGAACTCTCCCTCCAGGAAGCCTGAAGCTGATAATCAGCATTTTTAGGTTCTTACCACTACAGAAGAAATGTTGATGCCTTCTCCAGCCCCACTGCCTGGCCACCCTGTCCTGTGGGGATGCAGGTGGGCAGTTCCACGTCTGGAGCCCAGCAGGTGGCATGCAGCCACAGAGGTGGGCACTGCTCCACACAGCTGGAGCTCAGGGCAGGTTCATTCTATACTCCCAAAGAGCTGCAGGCCCCTTACTTCTGTACAATTTTACCAGCTAAACCTCAGCCCCATCCAATAGCGAGCCCTGCCTGTCTCCCAAGTGCATACACATCCCTTCCACAGGCCCAGCTGGGATGGGACAGTGGCTGCAGGGACAGGGGCATCCCGCAGTGAGGGAAGGGGGGCCACAGCCCTGCATGGGAGCACTGACACATCTTGGGTAGTAATGATCCGTGAAACAGCATTAATCCAGCACAACACCTGCCTGGTGTGCCTTGCTGAAATGGAAAGTACCAGCTCTGCCCACATCCACCCACTTTGGAGTTTATTATTTTCTTTCAAGATTTATGCAGGTGATTCTTGGCTGTTAGTTTTGAATTTGCAATAAAACAAAAACAACCTCCAAGAAACCAAACAAAAAACAAACAAACAAGCAAAACTATCCTCCCAAGCATATCTGAAAGATCACACCTGAACGCTCACATCTCTGGCTCACGCTTGATCATGTCACTAACCCTCTTCTTACAAGGACGTGTGTGTTTGAAGGACATGTTCTGCCCCCTCTGCAGAAGGGCTTTCCTTCAGGTCACAGTTGGTCTTTTTGACTAAAGCACGGAGAAAACACAGATGGCAAGTATAATGAAAATATGCAGTGTATATATACATATAGATATATATTTGTATAAATCATCCCTAATGGTAGTCAGGTTCCTTTCATAAAGCTTGGTGAACATGATGGCCCCAGAGGGAAGGGAGAAGGAAGGATAACACCACATCCAGCAGTTCACTGGGCCTTGACTCCACTCATCTCCTGCTGCGTGTTCTTGTTTGTCCAGGGTGCCCTTGTTACTGCCTAGACAAGAGAGATCTGCTGTAGCCTCCTGAGATCCAGACGCTGATCCTCTGGAGAGTGACCAGAGACAATGAGAGAGGAGCAAGAGGGGCAGAACAAGCTGCTTAAAATCACTATCATCCTGTGAGCAGCATGTGAAGTGGGACAGAGGTGACTCACTAAGCGCTTCTACAATGCATATGCACATACCTGAATATTAGAAAACAATAATTAAGTTAAAATAGGTAAGGACAGTACCTAAAATACAGTGAAATATATTAGTTGCTGCTCAGGGACAAATTTCACTTCGGTTTTAAAACTGCAAATTCTGAAAACTGCCTTAAGTCTCTGAAACATCTCTGGTGTCCCCATCCTGTGAGCGACAGCAGAGCACTGAGCCAAAGCTTTGCCCCAGGAATTTCTAGCTGCTCATTTTTTTAATTCTCACACTGGGTGCTCTAAATAAGCAACTGGATGAATATTACCACACAGTTATTATTTCTGTCATAAATTTTCAAAACTACCTATATGAATAACTATAAGCCAAAGTCCTTCAGGGACTGTCATAAATCCAAAAGCTGTCTGAGTGCTAGATTTAGTATTTCAATCATTGAAATGGCTTAAAGTAGTACAAAAATACATGCACAGAAGGACAGCTCTCTGTCAGCTATGCACATTTACAGAGACTTCTGGGCAACAGTTTCAACCTGAAATTAACAACTTGGTCTAAGTAAACTAACTCCCATCCAGGCTTCCAACAGAGTATTGGAATTTGCCCTGCCTGGATGTGCAATGCTTCAAGTACTTTAAAGTCTCTTCCTGAAAAGCATCTCCTAAAGTTTTACAGTTCTTCACATAAAGCCAAAATACAGCATTTTAAAGGTATTTAAATGTATTACAGAGCTTTCTCTACACACAGATGGGAGAAACCAAGTAAGATGTTTTTGCATGTATCTGCAGCTCAACCTAAGACACCATCCCAAAATGCTGTAGCGTAACCTCAGCAACCTGTTCCTATTATCCCAAAGCTCCTTTCTTGGGTACAAACACTGTCAACCAAGTGTATAATTTCAAACACAAGTAACAATCCTCAGAAAACAGTCCAAGCTCCAAAAAGTAATCTAGGTAGAGGCTGTACTGGATGAAATGTAGATGCAAGAGTAAAAGGCCCCAGTGTGGACAGGGTTGCCATCTTCTGCTCTCTTCATGTCCTTCACAAAGCCAAATGGAGATAGAATTAGCTGGGTAAACACAGGAGTGGCAGAAACAAGACACTCCAGCAAATTTCTAATGTAATCCTTCGGGACCACTGTAGTGTGTTAAAATTTCCAGGGGATTACAGCCAAACAGACATCAGGGACCAAAAAACATCTGTTTGATGAGAATGAAGAGAGTGAGAAGTATTACAGTATAACCTCTGACATTGCCTTCTCATGCAATGATGATGAGTGGTAAAAGCATTTCATCCAGCCTAGCACTGAGAACGGCCACATCCAAGCTGCCCTCTAATGGAGCTCTACACTGGGTAACAACTGGCTATATAGGGAGAAGAATTGTGATACATCCTGGATTTTAGGAAGTCTGAGCCACTATTTTCTCTCTTGAAGCATCAGGATAGACACATCATTGGAAGTGACAAACAATTCTTCCAGTTACCCATGCTAGAGATGCAGGGAGATAGCCTGCTTCATTCCTGTCTTCTGACAGGTTTTGAATGCTTCCATCTCTGTCTGCTGAGAGAGGTGAGAAAAAGGCAGGTTCCCACTAAAATCTGCCGTTGTTCTTTATTCTCAGTGTAGAAAGTTACAGCCTATATCAACAAGGGAAAAAAAACAAAACAACCCAAACCCAACTCCTAGGATTTTTAATGATTTTTCTATTTTTGTCTCAGTAAAAAAACTATAGCACCATTTTATTATGGTCACACACCACAAGGAACTTATCATTATCACAGCACTAACAATAGGTACAAAGTTTTGAAAGCTTGACATCGAACCTTATAATTTTAGTTAAATGTGAAACACTTTTATTGGGGCCAAGAAAAGGCTCCAAGGGATTTTATTTCAGTAGATAAAAAACTGCTAACTTACTGTGCCAATAATCCAACAGCTTGCAGACAATACTTTCCCAGACAGGAAAGCAGCAGGTTATTGTAAAGCACATCTTTTAAGGAATCAACAGGTTTAAAGCCATACCTGTGTGTTATATTTTTGGTGGCTCACACTTCACTCTCTTAACTAGTACTTCTAAGACTTACATGATGTGCAGTCAAGAAAGGAAAATATCTTATGTAAGCATGCTCCCTCTAAACTGAAGAAATTATCCTTTAATGTTCTTCCTGTCTTTTATAGGCACAAGAGGAAGAAAAACTTCTTCATGGTGCCAATTCCTCTCATTCACACTCTCTTTCACGACTTCATTTGTGCAGTCAATTGCTCACAGACATGAATAGGAAGGTGGCAGTACAGCCCTGCTTTACCCTATCAAATACAAGGGAGCAGGAAGGTGAGGCCCTGGAGAGCAGTTTCTCAAGGTGATGCTGCTGGCAGGGGACAGTCACACCTTTTCAAAGGGGTAACATTATGCTGGATCTCATTTTAATCTCACAGACACTATATAAGTGCAAGGAACTGCAATAATTATTATTATCCTATTACTGTAATTGCTCAAAGGATTTTCTGCTAGTCTCCCTTTAGCATAGCATGTGAAAGGCTGACAAAGAAAATGTGATTAAGGTGTGAATCTCTGGTGCCTGCCAGCTGTTCTGAAGAGCAAGAGATTCCCATCATAAACAGTAACCGAAAGAATGATGGGCTTTCTGGTCCTTTCTTCAGGAAATAAAAACACAGTAGTCCTTCAACGTCTGTTAGAGACCCAGAAAAGAATAGAGGGAAGCAATCCAATTCATCTGCATGAACTGGTTTTTGTGGTACAGCACCTACATTCCCTCAAAGTGTTGATTGTGTTGAAGTCCAAGTCTCACTTGGGGGAGTAAGACAGAGATGGAAAAAGGCGAAGTTTTTCTGAGGTCATATAAGGATGCAATTTCCTTTTTGTTTGTTACCAAGAAGCAAATGTTTTATGCTCTTTCCCTTTCCTGTCTTTCCCTGCAGTAGTTAAGCTGACAGTTATCTGCAATCAATACACTACAGGAGCTAACAAGCTGCTGTGGCTTCTGATGCTGAACCCAGAAGCCACAACAGCCTGTCCCTAGCTGTGGGGTAGGATTGGGACATTATGACTTCACTTCTGGGATGCCAGAATCCTCCTCAGTGGTGCAGAGCATGGAAAGTACCATGTCAACTGCTTCCACTGGTGGTGCTGCTTGAACACTGTTCCCATTTTGTCATGTAAAGCTGGGGCATGTAACAATAAAAACCAGGCAGAAGAAGATAGCTGATGGAAGAGAACAGAATTTTCTCTGGGTCTCTTGGAACAGTATTTTTTAGTCTTGTGCTGTTCCATAACTCTTCCTGTGCTTCACTAGATGTCTGGTCTAGGTGCTACTTCCCCATCTGTACTAAGTTTTCAGCTTGGCACAACCACATGTTCACCTTAAAGCTTTTTAAAGTCACGCCAGCTCACACCAGCTATAATCCCTGTTCACAAGTGCCACACCTTCCAGCTGTTTTCAGAAGTAGAAAATTACCCATGCAGTAGGGCTCCGTGTCAGTCTGCTCTCTGCTCTCCGAAACCTCTTTCCCCAACACCCAAGAATGGTGTTTCCTTAATACACAGCTCCTGATGTATCTCCAACCCCTTTCCCCCTCCCAGCTGGGGGTCAATGGAGGGCAAAGAGCAATTTCCGGGGCTAGATCTCAAACCCCAAATTTAAGTCCTTACTCTGGGTAATCTCTCATTTCTGAGCTCTAAATCATTTCACACAGCACCTGCTGAAACCTTGTCAATTATCTGCATTAACTCTGCCTGTTCTTTTTCTGAGTTATCTGAAAACACCTTTACATTTTCCAGCTGATTCCAATAATAACCGAATAATAAAGAATTTAAGTAAAGCATTTAAGGGATGGAGTGGTAGTAAATAGAACGTTGTAAATACAGTTAATACTATAACAGTAATTAATGGCTGAGGTCTTCTGTTACTATTTGTGCCTGTTTCAGTGGCATATAGTGTCAGGAAAGAAAGGGTTTGTCCTTTTTTATTCTTTCCAATACATTTGCTATTCAGAACAGTGCAACAGATCATGAAAGACAGCTATGGGAGCACTGCTTGTATTCCTTTATTCAGTGTTTTGCTTTCTGCAAATATTCTTGTGTTTTAAATCTCATTCATCATCATGTTTGTGTTCAGGCTGCAATCTCGTCCAACACACAAAGCAGATGAAACTAGGGATTTCCAAAGCTAAATTCATAACTCTTGATATCTTAAGCTAACAGCCCAAAGCCCCCAGGTGAAAGCAGTAATAGATTCACATCCTCTGTGGCTCATAGAAAGTGAAATATGTATAACATATATGACCATTAAGTTGTATTTGTAGGCAGATGAGTCTGTGAATACAAAGAATGGGGATTAGCATACATTTGTTAGCAAAAATGTATTTATTGGTCTTGGAACCATTCACCAAGCTTGTATTACTGTTGCTTCAAGCCACAGTCCCTGCTGGGCTTAGGAGAATTTTTTTTTCTTATGAGAGGGAAAAAGCCCTACCATTTGTGTCCACCCTATGTATTTTTTTCAAGGGAACTTGAAAAAGGCCCTAGTAAGTTCTAACATGTCTTGCCATACCTAAGCCATGCAACTAAGGGTGTCCCAAGCCACCTTCCTGTGCTGGCAAGACACAGTTCCAACCAACCAGAACAAACCTCAGGGTCTCTGGGAGCTGCACAACCCTTTCACAACTGGATGAAAATCATGCTGATTATGGTATCCCACTAAAGTAAAAGCCAACAATAAACCCAGCTGACATTTTTTTCCTTGCCTACTTTTATGGCCTCTACATTCAACACAGATAAAGACACTGGGTGACATATCCCAATGAAGTGTTGATGACATGACCGTTTACCTGTGATGTTTTTTTCAGTCTTCAAGTTAACACTGGATTTATTCAGGAAAAAAAAATAAAGGTTAGATAAAGATCTTGAGGCTGGCTGACAAGCACCTTGGTGGTCTCACTGGGTGACCAAAATGGTCCCACATAGCCTTAACATGTGAACATTACTGCATCCTATCCACACTTCCATTTACTTGGTGACCTTTACTTTTTATTCATTGAAGCAATGATGCTCGTAGCCATCAGTCAATACTTCCTCCCCCAAACTGCTTTCACATCTTTCCTATATCATCTGTAAGGACCTGTAACTTGGATCACTTCCACTGGGCACTACACCTGACCTTCCAGACATACTTTCATGGGTTATATGTAATCCTGCAGCAGATGCCAAAGAAGGTCCTCCCAATACACTTCTTATGCCCTTTTTCTAGGACCTTTGTTTGTACCTCCAGACAGCAACTCTAATTATTAATCAATCTATATAATAACGTACCATACAGCATTACTCTGCTGCTTTGACCACCCAAGAGAAGCACTGACCAAAGATGCTGATTTTTTAACAAAGGACCTGAGAAAGAAAATCCCCTGAACAGCTCTCAACTGGAGGCCACACAAACAGCTAGATACAGAGACAGTGTTAACAGAGTGTGCAAATAACCCCAAAAGCCAGCTTTTTACTTGGCTTGTGCTTTCTACTTGGAGAAGTGAGAAAAACTCCTGAGTCAGCCAAGAGCCCATGACTATTGATTTTTAAAGGAAATTATCCTCCTAGCTGCAGTGCTTTTGAAAACTCCACTCTTAAACACTCTTCTCAGTTTAAACAAATGAAAGTTACCAAGGCTTTATTAGCAAGCCTCTCCAGGACAGATCCACACAGAAAACACGGAGGAAATCACTGAAAGAAGACCCTACACTACTCTGCTGAAGACTGAGGGTCTGTAAAATCCTCTTCCCTTCTCCCCCCATCAACTTATGTGAGAAAACAGAGAGCTCAGTTTATTGATAGGCACATGCTACTTAAAAATTATTACAGCATTTTTTCCTGAATTTTACGTGACTGTATCTGTGTTTGATAAAATCTTTTTCCCACATACTCAGTGTTTTCCAGACCTTAACACAGCATCATCCAGATCCATATCTCACATTAACTAGTAGTATGAAACACCTCTACTGAACATCAGGAATATTAAAGTAGGACAGGAAGCTTTTGGGGATAAATAATCCTTTTCTACAAGAATTTCCTCTCCTTCTGCTCCTTCTATCTTGAAAATGTATTACATGAATTGCTTTACCCACTGGGAAAACAGATCTGACCCTGACAAGGTGACATCAGTGAAATCCCTCACAAAAAGAAATCATGGAAAGGTTTGGGTTGGAAGGGGACCTTGAAGAAAATAAAAACTGAAGTCTAATGCATATCTGAGAAAGAATAACAAAACCAGAATATTGTTTATAATAATTACTAGCTATTTTGTATAATTATTTTAATACTGACACATGCATCACCTTTTACACCACAATGTGAAGATGTAAATTCCATATCCTTGAAAACTGTGGCAAGCATAAAGGCCTCAATTCTTTTTAGCAATTACCTCTGTACCTGTGAACTTTCCTAAAATTTGACAGATGTTCATCAGGCATATCTGAACTTTACATCAAGAACATGTGCAAATAAAAATGAAGTTGCAATTTTATGGGTTTAAAAGACCACTCTGAAAATACACCACAGAAGCAACTGGAAGAGTGTGAATGCAGAAATGGCACAAGATCTACCCCACAGAAGGTCTGAAAGCAAGAAACAGACAGCTGTTATGAGTAAACAGTAAATAATTACATATTTTAATACATCTTCAAAATGTGTTTAAAGCATTTCCCCAGAAATAATCTAACAAATACTCTAGTGAAAAGCGTAAGTATTTTTTCTTTATCTTGGGCTGTATTTGTATTTACAGGAAAAAACAACTGGATGTTGGCCACGAACACAGTGAAAGGTACTGCACAAGCCTGCATGCCTCAGGAGCAATTGCTGCATATAAATACAGCATTGAAATAGACTGTGGAACACAAGAAAACAGTAGCCCAACTGACTTTTTTTGTAATCGGGCAATTATGTACCAGGGGTCCAACTGCTAAACATTTTGATTTTCGAAAATAATAGGAGTTAAGCAATTTAGTATGTTCAAAAATTTGAACTATGAGATGAAAAATGAGAACATATTCCCCTTGCAAATAAAATGGATTCCTACTACTCCTTCTTTTTAAGAGGTTCCAATCTGCAATCACTGCTCAGGTGGAGTCTCTGTTTAAATCACAAACAGCTCTGTCTGGGAAAAAAAAAGACAACAAACTGCAGGACAAGGGCCAGTGTTTGCATTGGAATTTGTTAATGTTAGCATAGCTGGTCAAAATCCAGCCATTAAAATGGCTTTGTTGTAAGTATCCTGGCATTTCCACTTGATTCCAACATAAAACTTAGCTACAGCCAGCTCCGCAGGAACTGGTGAAGAGGAAGGATGAGCTGGGTCTTTCCACTGCATTGCCAGGACAAGGATCACGGGTATGTGTCACTCTGGTTCCATCCTCTTACCCTATGGAACCTGCAATTATTTCTGCCAGTCAGGCAGACTTCATCTGGACTGCAGAAAGAGTAGGGAAGAAACAGTCCTCAGAAGGAGGCAGCACTTCCAACAGAAGATACTTGCCCCATGCATTATTGCACAGAGGAGGACAGATTTTCCCAAGTGCTTGGCAGTAAGCAGTTCCCAACAGGAAGGCAGGTGCTGCTAAGGACTCTGAAAAATACTAGAATATCTCCGAGTGCCAAAATGTAGGATAGCCTTTCTATTTGAACTTGAGTGCCTGAAAGCAGACATCACTAATATAGAATTTTTGAGATTACTCAAGATATAACTGCATTGACAAACAACTGAATCCACTCAACACTGATAAAAGCCAGTAAGATCTTTATAAACCATAATAAAACCCCAAATCAGTGTAAGAACCTGAACTAAAGAAAGATGTTAAAACTTCTGAGGAAATTATTCAAAGCAAAGCAACGCCAAATTTTCAAAAAAAGACAATGTGATCAGATACTTCAGAATAAATTTATTTTAGAATTCAGAACAATTCTTGATTTGCATAGGAATAAATTACTTAGTTTGACTTTGTGTCCTACACATAACCTTTGGTGTGCCCACCTCAGTTGCAGAAGCAGACTTGGTGCTGTACTACTCCAAAATCTTTGCCTCAAGCTAAGAACCCAGAGGAATGGAAATCCATAGAAAAGGCCAATCTTTCCCTGTAATACACACTGGTGCAATCATAGGGACATCTTCACTTTTGAACTAACACAGATTTCATACCCTTAAATCAGTCATTTATTAAGGGATAGGAACTATGAGAAATGATCGTTTGGTCCAACATATTCAAATCCAAAGAACTTCACCTGCTCACAATCTGAAATTGCACAATTCATTGTAGGATCTAAAACCCTTAAGAAATGAAAGCAGATGTCTTCCCCTCTCATGAACAAGCAAATCTCAAAACAATCAAGACCTAAAAACGAAATGCATGAGTTATTTTGACTAGCATACAAACTTAGATCACAATGATAAAGCTGAAGTTAATCAATTTAATTTACTAGCTAAAATGCTTTGTCCTACACAAGAAGTACTGCACTGCACTGCCTTCTGCAAAAGGAATGAACACAATCTTTCTTATTAATCCTCTGAAATTAACATTAAATTATTTCTATAGGCTACTATAAAACTTTTGAGTTTAAAGTTTTAGTCAGTTCAGTAACATGCTAGGAAAAAAAAGTCATGTTTAATCCCAGGGAAATAAATGTTCTGGATTTTCAGGATAGAAATCTGACTGCATGTCAGTGAAGGCCTCTCATCTATTTTCCCAACAATAACCTTGAAAATTAAAACCAGACTCTGATGGATTGGAGATATTGACAGTAAGCTTCTTTCTGTTGTATGGCTATTTACAAGTATCACATTTACAGTTACGAAATTCTTTGAATATGGATGTTCTTATCTCTTAAAAATATACAGAATTCTTCTTGTGGCAGATGAGACCCAAGTACACACACGTTCTTTGATTCCATCAGCAAGTGCGAATAATAAAATCATTAAGAGAAATTGTTTTCAATAACTGGAGTCTAGCTTGAGATAAATTCCAGGCATTAAAGCAAAATACTCACTTCAAAAGGATTCTTGTAATTGAATCTATCTTAGAAGGGTAAAACTGAATCCAGTTCCACCTTTCTAGCCAACTGGTACACTTTTGCAGTTAAAACCTGCCTGTATGGTAACTCCCAACGCACTTCCAACTGCAATCCTGGGGAATAGCAAAACACCATTCAGCTGTATGAAACCTCAACTTTCTAAATAACGAATACCATGGTTTTAAATGACACTAATTATTCAACCAAGGTTATGCTTCTATTGCTAAATTGAGTTGTAATTATAAAGCAGAATTAATAACTAAATTTAATGAAAATTCCATTATGGTGCAGCTGAGTAAATCAAAGTTGAAACTCCTGTAGGTAAAATGACAGATAGTCACAATATAAGGACAATAGTATGTGTGAGTCTATTTCCTCAGCTTTCTTGAGTTCTCAGCAGAAAGTTAACTCCAAAATGACATTGCCTCTCCCCTCAGTAGCATGCACAAGCCCAGAGACAAACACACAGAGAGGTGAGGGTGACAAGGGAGGCTCCTGTCTGTCCTCAGGGCTGCTTCTGACCTCTGTAGATCCTCCCCAGAAACTGCATTCCCATTAGTGAGGCAGAACCAGGCCCTCCAATATCATGTCATCAACCCCACGTAAATCTATAGGGCACAAGAGTCAAAGACATTAACCCTCAGAGAAAGAGGAAAGTTATTCCAAGATAGAATTTTTTTAATTCCAGTAGGTTTTTCTTCTCATCCATGTGGCATATAATATACAAGGTTATGTTTTGAGGGGTTTGCATCTACTGGAATTAAAATCTAGTAAGAATAGAACAGTGCAAAAGAGGAAGGAAGTGTCTAATTTTCTCTAAATTACACTTATTAGGTATATATTCATCTCAGAATACACATGAAGTCAAACAGAGAGAAAAGCTTTACTTTTAATATGAAACACTAATGAAAGATTTAAATCAATCTCTCTTTAGCCTAATTCTGTGCAAGAACTGCAAGCTGCTACAGATTAAGGATTTTTGAAATTTCAACAGAAAAATTTTCTACTACAAGAGTTAAAGGAATACAGTTCATTGTAAAATTACAGCACTACTTCTCATAAGTATTCAAGCATGTTTAATGTTGACTGTCGCTGAGATGTACTAATGTATTATATTTAATATACCATATTGATGGTGCATGGAGGGAAGAAAATTATTTTGCATTTGGCTAAAGAATAAATATATACAATCCTCTCCAAAAATCAAGGTATTGCTCCAACATCTGAAATCAAACTGAATGCAGGTAGATTTCTAATCATGAGCAGAATCTCCTGCTTATAAGTTGCAAACCAGTGTATGCCAATAGACAAATGTTTCAGCTCTGGTGTATTGTGTTCTGATGAGGAAGAATCTTGTACTATTCATGTTTTGGAATAATTTCAGCTCTGTCAGTACGAGGGATTCTCTGAATAATGTATGTAGTGCAAAAGAAATGAACAGAGTTTAAATAAAACACGCAAATGTGAAAGGAACAGAAAAAGGACTGAAATCTACAAAGTGATATAGATCAGATCAATTTTGATAACTCACAACAGATTCTATCCTTTAAGGCAACCTGTTTCACATGCATTCAAGATTTCAAACAAAAATACTAATGTTCTAGGCCTGTTTGAAGAAAATGAAAATGCGTAAAATAACTATTGGAAATTAGCTATGACATTGAATGCACTAAATTATTCCAGTTGCAAAAGTATTCCCAGATGAACATTTTGATGTATGCTATTTACCTAGTGAAAAGGAAAAAAACAGCAAAGTTTTGCCAGTGTTGCAGTGAGTTGCCTGCTAGTATGCCTTCTATAATCCTTTGGAAAAATCTGTCTACTGTCCCTGACATGCACAAAGGGTCAGGCCCTGAATCTTCACAAGTAACCTCTGCAGCAAATGGAAACAGAAATAGAGGAAACTGGTAATGTCTCAGAGCTTTATGCTTGAACTCACATGAATATTCATCTTGGTCCAGCAGCTCTAAGGCTTTTGTACTGTATATGTGGGGACATGTGCTCTGAGTAATTTCTACACAAATAGGAAGGTCCAAACCCACCATTTCACAGCGGTTCAGCAAAGAGTCTTCATTTCATATTACCATGAAATCACTGAATTCAGAGCTGATGGTGGGGGTTTCTTTAATTAGGTTAGAAAAACTCACACATCTGCGCTTTAGAAGCCTCTGTCAAGCCAGCAAATTCAATCACATGGAAGCCAGTGTCCTCCAGCTATCAGACAATTGATTTTTGCAGGACTCTGCTCACATTCAGCTTAAGGAACATGAGATATGTTCATTCAGTTGTCAGTCGGTTTGCCTACATTTCATTAGGAGAATATCTGTTGTTTAAAAAATATTCTTCAGTAATAAAATGCTTTTAAAAAGAAGTAGTAGTCAGATTATTGGCACAAGACTGCAAAACATGAAATAAATGCAAACTTGGACTAATGCAATGTGGGTTTAAGGGGCAAATAGAAACATAAATAAGGTCTTTAGGATTACTTCTATTTAATACAGATGTACAGAATTACATGAGCACACACACACAGAAGTGTATAAATTTAATTTTCCCTTTCTTCTCTGCCTCCCCCCATACTACAAGGATTCATCATTTCTAAAGCCATTAAATGCTTTGGAACCAAAACTGGCTTCAGCTTAAAGAGGGAAAAAAAGGATCAGGTTATGAATCATTATTTCCATAAATGACAGCAAACATAATGGGAGAGGTGTTTCTCAGTTATATATAAGGCAAAAATAACATAAGGTGCTTGGAATGAAAGCACAATCTGCTGCAAATAGTGTAAATGAGCAGAGTTTTGGGCAAACATTTTCTGAAACTAAGGTGTTTAGTTTTACACAGAAAAGTGGTCCAATTTTTAGACAATTTTAAATTTGTGCAAATCAGAATTAATTCACTAACATTAAAATGGCAAGACTAAGCAATACCCTTAATCCAAAAAGTAACAACAGCCTGAGAAATTGTCTGAACTAGATGCATAGTCATAAGCTGGAATAATTGATTTCACCTAAAGCTACTGGTTTTAGTATGAAAAAATTTTAGTCCCATCCTCTTTTACTAAAAATTTAAACTTAAAAAAGGTACTATGTCATTGGTCTCCATGGAATAAACATTATTAGTGCTTGCAAAAGTCGAAATGAACTGTAATATTTTCTCAGTGAACTACACCTGCATATTCCTTCCAGTTTCAATGCATCTTTTGAAATGTTTTTACCTCATGGAATTTGATACTGATTTCATGCTAAACCAAACGAATCCATTTCTTAATGCAGAATTCACTCTTTGGGACTGGGACATCAATCTATCCTGCATAAACTGAATGGAGCCATTTTGGCAGCTCAGAAGCTTTTTCTCTTAAACAACGTGGCAAGGTCATCTGAAACTTGAAGTAGGAACGACTGGTATAAATAAATTTAGCAATCATGTAATAAATTATTCATAAGAACCACACAGCATATTGTATGTTTACATATTAAAAAGTGCCACAGAGATGGCAACGAGAAAGTGAAGAGAAGCACAGCACGTATTTTAAAGGCAAGATGAACACTAAGACCTTCTCCAGTATGCTTCTATTTTAAACTTGCTCAGCAATGTTGCTTAGTGCATCTACTTCCAGAGGCAATTCATTCTTGAATGAAGAGGAGGGATTCGAAAACTTAAGAGCTACAGAGGAAAATCTACAGAGTCCTGAAATATGAACATCAAAGTAGTAAAGCTACTACAGTCTTCAGCTGTGCCCCACTGTATTTCACTGTCTTACATAATAACATGAATTCATTTTAAGAAGCCAGACATGCACGAAAATAAACAGAAGTAATGCTCTGCCCTCCTCAGAGATTAGGTGTATCTAGCACATGCTTTAACCACTGTCAAGACCCTGGGGTGACGGAAATGTAGCAAGTTCAGCTAATTATACATCACTTTTCTAAAAATAAAAATAAAGAAATGAAATATTACCTCATTTGTTAAGGGCATTTCTTGTTCTGCCTTCCTCTCAATTGTGTATGTGCATCTGTGTGTATGTGGGTGTGTGTGTG
Organism: Sterrhoptilus dennistouni; assembly: GCA_013397095.1. Lineage (NCBI taxonomy): Eukaryota > Metazoa > Chordata > Aves > Passeriformes > Zosteropidae > Sterrhoptilus > Sterrhoptilus dennistouni. The sequence goes on along the minus strand of VWZU01009054.1, from coordinate 5,747 downwards.
TGTTTATAAAACACATAGTAGGACGAGAATATTTGTTCCAGCTGAGGTGGTCTGTGAAATCAAGTAGATCAGATACTAACTTGATTTGGCACCAATGTATGGATGCACAGAGACACATCCACAGGATGTATGCATTACGAAATGGTAAGAGACATTTACAACCTAGAATATAAGAGCAGGGCTGCCTCAAGTGACATCACCAGATGAACTGCAGCGTCAAGCAAGTCAGATATATTATCCTGCACACAACTGCTTCCCTGTCTCCTTTCCAGCCATTAGAAAAGCATTTGGGAGCACAAACATTATCATATATTTTCAAATACATGCAAGGCACAGCATGCACAGGAGCAAACAAGAGTAAGTGTGGGGTTTATGCACTTACTGAGACATTCGTAATTTTTCTTTACAACAACAAAATTCATCTCCATAGAAACCAGGAAGCAAGAAACTACAGTAATGCTGTAGTTTACTTTTTACTAAAGTAAATGTCACATCAGGTTAGTTAGCAGAAGACAGGAGAGGGCATTTTGATCCACTAAGGAACTAATACGGACTGCTGCCCCTTTTTCTCTTCTGCAAAGGTTATCTGTACCAAAGACAGACTTCCTGATGTATTTATAATGCAAGATAACAATGTGGTTTCCTGTTCTTTCCACTGCAATTTATGCCTAAGGTGATCAAATCAGTGGCACGTTTACTTACAGGCATTTGTTACAGCGAAGCTGTTAGCTGTCTCAATGTTGTCTACATGAGGAACCAAATTAAAAGGTGCTTCAGATGCATTGGGGCTGGTGTTATGAAGAAAGATTGCTAATCGAAAAGCAGTGTATTCCTGATCTGTGTTCCTGATGAAGAGACCACCTACAAAAAACAGAAAAAAAAAAAAAAGGCAAAAAAGCAAAAGGAGCTGGGTAAATAATTTGCAAGCTACTTACTGTCTTGTAAAACCGAGCAACTGTCTCTCCCAAAGCTGCACAGTAAGGCGAGTCCTAAGACTTTAATGGATAAGTCACTAATAGTATTCATAATCACAACCACTGCCTTTAAATCACCGTCCTCAATCGATTTTAACCTCCCTGATGCATTCAAGCATCTTTTCTGACTTCTCGCTTTTCAGCCTTTCATACATAAATACCCAGATTTGTCACGATTACAGTGACCTTTTAAAGTGTTTAGCCTCCATCTCCCTGATAGGGAACACACGGGTAAATGAGCTGCTCAACAGCCTCTCACATTAAGTGGCGGGCTGATTGAGCGGAACGATGCTTTCTGGATTTAAAAAAAAAAAAAAAAAAAAGGAATACCAACTCGGTGTGGGCTAATCCGCACTGGAGAGGAATATAATGAACTTTGCTCCTCCGCAGCCATGTGCAGGGAGCAGCTCAGCCTTATTTATTAGCAGCATCTTTACGAGAGCACAAGAAATGATGCAGTGATGGAGCTGAGCTGGAAAGAATTCAGAGAGCTGCGTCCCATCCGAAAGGAGGGGAAGCGGGAGGCGATGGGAAAGGGGTGAGGATGGGGCACAACGCTACAGGGAGACACCAACAAACCCCTAAACTTTCCAACTAGAGAGAGGAAGGAAAGACGGTGCAGCCTCCTACCCCCCCATCCCTGCCGGCTACCGCAGCCTGCGGTGCCCAGGACTCGCCATTCCCGGCAAAAGCCAGGGAGTGGAGGGGGCTGGAGCAGCCCAGGGGTACCAACCAGCCCCGACCCCCCTCCTGCCCTGCCCTGCGGGTACCGCACACCGGGGCTGAGGAGTTCTGTACAGAAGAGCATCCTCCTGCCGCTCGGGAACCAACAGAGATACTGACACACACAGACACACACACAGAAACACGAGGGTGATTCGTGCAGGGAAATGGGATGCTGCTGGAGGAGCAATCTGCCTTCAGTGCCTCCTTTCCAACTCACTTGGCCAAGGATTGAGCCCCTGGGCACCCGCACGCAGCCCAATGCAGCGCTTACCTATTTGCACGCTGCTAGGAAAAGCTCCCATTGCTAGTCCCCAAAAGCCAGAAAACAACAAGACAAGCTGTCTGCAAATTATCCTCATCTTCTCTTCTGCCTCTCTGTCTCGCCTTCTCCCGCTCGCTCGCTGGATGCTGCTCAAAGAGGCATCGACGGCGAGGGGGATGCACACAAAACCAGGAATAAAAAAAAAATAATTAAAAAAAATTTAAAAAAAAGGGAAGGGGAGGAAAAAAGAGGTTTTCTCCTTTTTTTTTTTTTTTCTTTTTTTTTTTTTTTTTTTCTCTAGTGGTTTTGCTTTAGAATTAGTTCTCTCTCCTCTCCCGCTCGCTCTCTGCCTGTCTCCCGGCTGCCGCTCTAGCAATCCGCGCCGCCGCGGCGGGTTTTTCCCGCAGTCTCCATCGCCGGGGAGC
>VWZU01009052.1:8201-47223 GCA_013397095.1 Sterrhoptilus dennistouni | reverse complement strand
GGGGGTGTGAAAATGAGTGGGGAAAAGACAGACACTAAGCTGCCAGTGGCTCAGTGCTGGGCCCAAGGTTTCTGCTGCCTTTCCAGATGCTGAGTCATATAAACAAAATGTTTTTGCTGACTTCCTGTGTATTTTAAGCACTTGTTACAGATTTTATAAAAATAAGTAACACAGAAGAAATTATAGCCGTGAAAACTTATTTTTAATGCAAAATTTCATTATACCAAGGTTTCTTCAGACAATCCAGTGTGTTTTATAGCCATCATGCTTCTATTTGTCTGATATATAAGGCTGAGGTATGAAAAGGAAGAAGAGTAGATTCCTATGAAGAGCAGCCCAGAGCCAAAGTCCTAAAAATCTCCCTTCTAAGAAACCCTTTCCACATCTATAGCTGTAATTGCTATAGGTTCTGTAATTTTTTTAATTAGGCTCTTCCATTATGTTTGAACAGTTTTCTCCCTCTCTTTTCCTATTTGAAAAGACAGGAGCAGGAATGTGTCTGGCAGAGTAGGATGATACTTTAACAAAAAAAACAAATTATGCTTTGAAGCTTTGTGGCTTAGCACAGATTTTTCATTTTATGAGAAGATGCTATTTTTGTATAGTTGGTCAGGCTTATATTCCTGGTTGCTGGGCAGGACAGTTCAAATTCCCTTTGATTCTGTATTACTTGATCTTTAACTACCAGTTTTGAAAGTTTGTTTGGTCCTGTATTTTTTTTCTCCATCTCTTTGCATTCATTATTATTTCTTAGCCATTGTACATTACACTGTGAGGCACAATCTCCCTCCATGTGTCCCCCCCATACTTCAACAATGCAAGGACAATAATTATGCTATCTTCCTCCTTGCAGTAGATTATGTCAAAGGTGTTTTTCTAACCTTTCTAAGTTTGGCTTGGCGAAAGAGTAAAGAAAAAAATCTGTTTGGGGTCAGTCAAGCCCTACAGCCAACCATATATCTGTGTGCACCAATGGGACTAAGTCGGGAAGAAAGGGCTTGGAAATGCTGGCACAGATAAACCCTTCTCTATTTAATTCATACTGTTTCCCCAGCAGCTTTCAACTCATGTTTGTTGTGGTTTGTCCCAAGTCCTCCATGCTTTCTTCTCGCTTACTAAAATAAATAAGCCACTGGTGGCCAGGGCTCTCCTACACTGAAGTGTAACTAAAACAGAAGCATTTGGGAGCCTGTTGCCTACTGTTGTTTTCTGGGATTTTTTAGTGGGAGTGGAAGGAAAGATTGCACCAAGTTTGGAAGTTAAACTGGGCTCTTTGTGTTGCTAAAGCATTTTGAATCTTCTCATTTACTTATTCACTGGAGGAAGACACAAGACTATACCTACAATAAAGGATTTTTAACACATGTCAGACTGCCTAGGGAGAGTCCTCACTTTTCTCTTTGTAATTCAAAAGAGCATTTACATCCTTGCTGGAAGTGGAGCCCTCCTCCACTTTCCCTCACTCTGGGGAAAGGAAGTGCTGAAGGATGGAACAGTTAAGCATACATGAACCCAAGCATCTCCTGTGCAGAGGAATTTCACAGGAGAAAGGCATCTGTTGTGCTGAAATAGCTGCTCTCTAGAGCTGTTATTTAAAGCTGCAGGCTCTCTGTCACTTGTTTGAGATCTAGTTTTAACTCTGAAGGAGCTAACCCTGTCTAATAACCCAGATAACAAAGATCTATGTGAGGTTTACCATATATTAAGTGCTATGCAAAGCTGTTTGCAAAATTCTTCATATGCATATTGGTTTTATTGGAGTAACAAAATCCTTTTACAGCAGGTTTGATTTGTTCCTGTTGTTTGCTTGTGAGTAGGTCCTCGCTAATGCCTTAATACAGGAGGGGAAACAAATATATTTTTATTTTTATTTATCTTGGACTCAGACCTCAAGCTCAGTAACATTAATATTAGCTCTTAATGGTAATATTGCTTTATTGGCCTAAATATACCTGGATCAGGGGTACATAGTGTGGTAAATGTGACATTGGGGTAAAAATTCGTGCTAAAAGAATATAGAAATATATGTTAGATTGATGTTAATATAAAAATGTGAAAAGGTGTAGTCTGTAGAAGAATTTCCTTCAAGCTAGCCAGCTGCCATTTCCTAGCCCAAGACAAAGAACGGGACAGGAGCCATCAGGATGAACAAAGACACTAGGCAACCCAGATAAGAATCGGCATCATACCCAGACAGAGAAATTCCTCCCTGAATGAAGGGGAATTCTCCGCTGGGGACTACACATTGGAATAATCATGGACCGGCGGGCCCCATCCGCATGTGAAAGGAACCTTCCCGGAATACAATTTGCAAAGTTCGACAAATCCGGGAAACCCATCCAAAGATGTATTTGGACTATTTGCCGGATTATTCCATGCACCTGTTTCGCCTCGGAACACGAAAAACCCTATAAAACCCCGGGCTGCGATCCGCTCCGTGTGGATTTGGGAAATCTGTACCTTAGGGTGCGGACCCCTTGTCCACCCAGCGCTGCGCTGCCTGTCCTATTTGTGGTTTCTCTCTTTATCGGTGATTGGGATTGTTTTTCTAATAAATTGTTTCTCTATTAATCCAATTTTTGCCGTTGCATTTATAACAATAGCATCAAAGAATAACATCACTTGCACGTAGGTATGAAAGCAAGAAGCTTTCTGAGCACGTCCTACCTGTGTTTACATGTTGAGTCCAGTCAACCACCAGTAGTGCATTGGTCAAGCATTTCCCACCGACTGGGGCAATGCAAAGAGCATTTATGTCTCTTTACTCAAAAATTCACCCACATCTCCTCTATCACTGTTGATGGAATTTAGGTTAAGATTAGTGCAATTCATCATGAATTAGGAAAATCTATTCCCTCCGCCCTGTGAGACAGGGTATAAAGGTTTGCCACACCTTCCCAGTGCTGAGAGTAATCTATTTATATCCTCCTGTGTCCTGCATTATCAGATTTGACTGCCTCTGTTAGTCATCTCTGCAGCAAAAGCTATCATAGTTTCAATTAAATTATACATTTCTTTAAACTCAGATGTAACATTTGGTTCAATGACTGATGTAATTTACCACTCAATTTCTCAGAATGGCTTAATAACAAACTACATGAAGAAACAATCCACTTTTGTTGGGGCTCATTTGTACTGATCTAATTATGTCAATATTCCTCTTTGCGGTCTCTGGAGAAAATAATGTAAAGGAATTCATGCTTCTGGTTTTCAACCTCTGATAATTTAGAATGTGCTAGTCAACCTTCCTTTTTCTCTCTGAAATCACATACATATTACATCCTAATACAATGGTTCAAACCATGCATTTACTTTTGACTTAATTGCCATTTCACTATCTAGCCTCCTTTATGGTTTGGGTTTTTGGGGTTTTTTTTCAGTTTAAATAGCCAAGATACAATCGACATATCTCTTAAATATGAAAGTTATTTTAAAAAAGAAGAAATACAAACAGTGAAGATAATAAAGTCCCATGGAAACATACTTGGATGAGAGTCAAGAAATCTAGTCTTGGTTTATCATCTTCTATTGACCACTGGGGAAGCTTTTAACAAGCCACCATATCTCTTTGTACTTGTTTGTTATTCCACTCTGAAGAGAAACTGAGGTACAGCTGTGATTTCTTTCCTTTTCCCTACACTAAGTGTGAGGGAACACAAACTTTTATTTGTGGTTTTATAATGCAAATGAGCAAAATGTGGTAGTCCAGTGCCAAAATACTCACTTTTCTCTATTGGGAAAAGCAGTGGAGAGCTAATTATGTTGGACATATCACTGTACACATGTGATTAACAGGATCAACACAAGCTTTCCTGGAAAAACATTTCTCACATCAGTTACTCACAAGTCTCTCAATTTTTATTCAGATGGACAGTCACAAACTTTCATGCAATAAATTCCACCTGATCTCATCAGAAAAGCTATTGCATGTACAATATGCTAAGAAACAGACAGAAGGTACAGGTGCTGCCTGCCTGGCAGCTCACAAAATAAGGATGCTCCTCATCAGCAGCACTGCGGAGAGCACCTGAGAGCAATTCTACTGATAAATGTGAGGATTTAGGTTACCTCCTCATCCTTCCTTCCCAGAGTTGAGTATTGTTTCTCTGCTTTGGCTCAGCTCTTTGCTCTGAACCAAAGGGAACATTTTTATAATAGAATAATCAGTTAGTAGCAGCCACAAAAATTCCTTAGAAACCACTGTTTGCCACCTGGGTAGCCCTTTTCAGGAGTGTATGTGGGCTGGGTTGGAGTTATGGGGAACCTCCTGAGCTTCACACAGATTCATGCAGCTCTCCCCTTCAAACATGATGCTCTGCCAAAGGCAGCATGAGGTTGAGGCCTTCCCATTCCCATATCCTCTTCTGAGCCCACAGGTTGGGGGCTGGCCTCTAGGTCACTGCTCTCTCAAGCTTTGGGTAGCCTCATTACGCTGAGCAAGTCCCTCTTGTCGAAATCCCAGATGGTGATCTGTAAGTGAGAGGTGCTGCAGGGAGGAGGTGGGGATCTCTCTACTGTCACTTTGGAAATAGAATCTCCTCTGACCAGATTATTCTCCACAATCTGGGAAAACATGGTTTCAGTTTTCTTTTATAACAGCAATCCATGTTGTCAATTTAGATTATAGACCTGAATGTTCAGACTATGCTGTCAAAGGCTTATTTCTGAGAGGCTCTGTTGAATGGGCCAGGTGTCACACCTCCTCTTGTTCTTCCCATAGCTCTTCTAACTGACATTTTACACCCTGCTAAGATTGAAGATGCCCTGACCCAGACTCAAGCAGCAGACAGAAGGACTAACTTGCCTGCCAGAGTGAAGGATTGCTGTTGACTGAAGCTGAGGTTTTCACACCAAAAGCATATTTACACAGATATACCTCTGAACCACATGCTGAGCTTGGGACCAAGCAACAGGGACAGCACTATCGCCACCTGCCTCTGCCTCCGGCTAGCTCTTCTGAGGGCAGCAACCTTCCCTAGCGAGTTGCCTTGAGCAAGGCAGCCTCAGTCCAGGTAGCACAGGGCACCTCGGCAGATTTCAGCTCTTTTGTGAAGTCCAAGACTATCAGTCCGGACAAGGCTCTAGCTGTTGGAGGCTACTCTTCCTGAGGGGGCGATCCCAAGCAGCGCAGAAAGAAACACAGGAGCCAGGGATGGTCTTCGGGAGACTTCTTTACTTCATCTCTGCCGACGGGCCAAAAACCCCAAAGGGCTCAGCTGTCAGGGTTTTATGCACCTACCAAAGGGGGGTGTGGTTTTACTAACAACCAATGGGGTTACAAACTGAGGAAATGGACCAATCAGGGAGAACATTAATAAACAAATTAGGGGATCGAAACTTGACCAGTCAGGGGAAGGATACAGAACTGACCAACCAGGGAACAGAATGGGTAGCCAATCCATAGCTGGGGGGTGCTCATGCACTATCTGCTCTCCAAGAGAGTGCAGGGTTCATGACCCTTTCAATGACCTCTTCAGAGGCAGGGGCCTCCACACAGCACTGCTGAGTTTTTTCTCTTTTTGGTCACTAAATTTAGATACCTTGAACTTCAGGAAAACTTGAGTTTGGATTTTAAACACCTCGGGATCTGAAGCAACCTGGACTACTGGGAGATGCTGTTATGAGCCCAGCAGAAAAGTGTGCAGTCACAATGAGCTGCAGGATCCAGGCTTGTGGTTTCCACCTCCAACCTTTTATGTAGGGAAGTGTAATTAATTCAGCTACAGACAATATCTACTCTGTCCTACACAATTTCATAGAGCATTGCATTGTTCCAAGGCTCATTTGAGCTTATAGTAATATTTTACCTGTTGGAATGAGTTTTTGCTCCAGCTAGTTTAAAGGCATGTTGTGGCAATGAGTAGGTAGGGTGTATTTAGATGTAATGAAAGTATTACCATTCTTGATCTGAGCAGCTGAAGCAAGAGGAATCAGAGAGATAGAAAACCACCAAATAGGGCAAAGAGGGGGGGAAATGAGGGGAAAGAAGGAGTGTTTCCTTGATGAAAGTCTAATTGATGATGAAGGCCTAATTACAATTCCAAGAGAGAAGCGCTTTTGGAAAGACAATGATGAAAGGGCATGGACCCCTAAGCAGGATGATTCTACACAGCTGCCACATTGCTTAATAAATAATCATGACAGAAAGATTGCCTAGAAGATTGGGCAATGGCTGCTGCGCAGTGCTTCTTTTGCTAGGTTCTAGGCAGCATGTAGCTGGGCTTGTTGAGTTGGAATGTTCTAGGATCCTCTGAACTAAAGTGGACATTGTCCATTGCCAAGCAACACAGCCAAAAGATTTCAGATTCCCAGGTGTCCCATTTTTATATTTTCCAAAATAAGCTGTCAGGTTGTCACACTCAAAGGTTTTATTATAACCTGTGGTATTTAGCTGAGAGTATGTCAGATTCACTGGGAATAAACTGTTTCAGAGGTCTGCTGTCCACTATACAATTTTAAACCTTTTACCTTTCATCTCACAGCTGGAAAATATTTCCAGTGAATGCCAGGCTTAGTGAAAGGAGGGTACAGCTGGTTCCACTACAAAATATGGGAAGCAGAGTGGTACACTAAAAAAGAAAAAACAAAACCAGTGGGATAAAAACTAAATAGTTACTGATTATAAAATTATTTTAATTTCTAAGTGCTTTGCAGAGGAGTACAGTGTTCCTCCCAGGTGTTGCTGGCAACGGCCAGCCCTGGCACCACCGCAACACAGGGGTCTTTGAGCCAGTGAAGCAGAGTCACTACTAAGGCGCAGATGAATTGAGAGACGGGACCCTCCTTTGAGACAGCAACTGAGGTTTATTCCACCTCAGGGCCGAGGCTCCGAGAAATGAGGAGACAGAGAGACAGACAGAGAGACAGAGAGACCTCGAGCACCTGAGCGTTACAGTTTTTAAAGGGGGGAAGGAACACATGGGATGGCAGAGCATGGGGACCAATGACAGGGACTCAGGGTGTGACTCAGGGAACATCAATCAATATAATAACCAATAATATAACTTGTAGGAGGGGAAACCCTGACTCTAACCAATCACCCGAGACACTTCCCAGAAGTTTCCAGACACTGGGAGAGGTCTCAGATTGAATGGCAGGGCCAGGTGCCATGTAAACAACAAGATTGACAGGTAACTGCTTTATGGTCCTAAGAATATGGAGAATAAGGGGTAACAGGGCATGAACTATGCAACATTAACACATAACATATCAGCAAAGGATAACCATTAGCACTCATCAACCCACTGCCACAGAGGAGTATCAATATGAAATGCCTTGGCTGAAAGAGAGACAACTCTCATCATATGCTGACCATGACAAGCCCCACTTCAGCCTGCTGTGTGCAATCACCCACTTTTAAGTGCCACAGCTCCATGCAGCGGGGCATGCAGGCAGGGCATGTGCTTCACAGGGAAGTTTGTGTGCCTTGGACTTGGGATTCTCGGCACTACCATGCCTCTTGTGTAACAGGTGCTTCTCTCTGAGCAAGCAGAATCTTCCCTCACCCCCATATGTTTGCTTGCTAATTGCAAACATGAAGGACTAACATTCTGATGCCTGCTTTTTCAACTTTCCTCAAGTTCACACTTTCAGGCAGTTTGCTTCCAAGCTGACCTGCCTTCTTTTCATGGGTGCTTCCATGTGAGTACTTTAGACTATTCCACCTAGCATCTTTCATAAATTTAGATGCTATGGACATCCATGGTGGGCTTTTTTAGCAGTTTTTTTTAAAAGAATTATTAGGCCTACTCTCATTTTGGAGTGAGCAAGAAGCACAGAATATACAATGTGCTGGACACTTAGCTGTCTTTGCCTAGCAGAATGCTAGACCTCACGTTTACTTAAGGCTGAGACTACACATATTTACAATAGATTAATAAAGGGTTACCCTGTCAAAGACCAGATTTTCTTCCAGGTAACTTGTTCTTTTGCCATGCTCTACTCATCCACCATAGAGCATTGTCACTTTACCCATAGAGAGTATTGATATTAGTTCTGATTGTTGCTTTTTTAATGAGAATTATTTGGCTCTAAAAGAATGCAGTTGTTTTCCCACTTCTCTTTCCCTGCCCATATTAGTAATAGGTGCAGAATAAGCCAACTATGGCAAAGCATTGCCTCTGTAACCCACAGCCTAGCAAGAAAAACATGTTTCTTTTTGTGGCAGCTGGGGAAGAGACCCTCAGAAAAGAAGTTTTTGTTCCTGATTCTCCCAACTCTCCCACTTTTCTAAAGCTAGGTCACGTCTAGTCTCTGACCTGTTTGTCACTCCCCCCACCCCACCAAGCTGTTGTGAGCATCTCCTGTCCTAGTCAGTTAAGGGTTTCTAATTAGTGACATAAGAGTTAGGCAATGAATGAACCAAACCTACATCATAATGAAGGATAAACATTGTTTGTGAGTCACTCTGCAGCAAGGATCCAGCGCTGCTGGAGTGGTTTTTCCTCAGCAAGTTGCAGCTGATTGCAACTGGGGTGTATCTTTTATATGTTCTGCCTCAAGGGCAAAATTGCTTCAAACAGGACTTCGCTGCATGGCTGGAGAAAACAATAATTTGTTTGCAGTTTTCCTTTCAAAGGGATGAGTCTAAAAAATCCTTTTCTGACTGAAGCAAAGTAGTACCTCCAAGGCCAATCCCTTTCTTGCAGAGGCAATTTTCAAAGGAATTGCTGGATTTGTCCATGCAGGGCAATCACTGAAGGGATTGTGTCTGTGCCCCAGGCTGCAGGCAGCTGTGCACCCACAGAACAAGCAGGGAGAGGTGACAGGCACTTCCATGTCACCCACCACAGCCCATTTTGCCATTTCTAGTGGAAGGCACAATGTATATTAACACCTCTCTGATTGCTGGATAAAGCTTTTCTGGGATGAGGCTCAAACCAATAACTGCACACAATTGACTTGGGTTAGTGGTTTACCTCAAAAAATGGAAGAAATCGCTTAGCTCTTTAACCAGATTACCACAGCCATAGTGGTTTTGCAGCAGCATGGTTTTGGTGGATATTATTTAAAGATGGAGAAAAGGGAAAGTCCTGTGGCAGAACTCAGGGATTTTCCATCATGGTCTTGAGTGGGCAGCAATTATTGCTGGGTTGTGGGAATGCCAACATTCACAACAAGGACATCCCAGTAGCAACTGCAAGGAAACCAGTATTTTACCTACCTACAAGTTTTTTCATCAGATTTATTTATAGCCTGAATCTTTATGTCATCCAAACTTCCTACTATCCAAAATGCAATTTGGATGAGATCAGTCAAGGTTGGTGCTTTGGGGATTGCATTGGACACCCCCACAGAGGGTGGAGAGGCTGCATGGCAGTGAGACACAGCAGGTAGAAAGTGAAACACTGCCCTGTTTCCCACCTTGGAAGCCTCACCCGAACAATAAGTAGGTGCCCACCAGTCCTGACAGACCACCACCACACTGTGGATTTTGAGTGTGTGAGAGCCTGCAGGTCAGAGAGAAGCAGGACTCACAACAGATGTCTTTGTCTTGGTAAGTCTAATCACTCCAGCCTTCTCCTCTAGTTAGCAGAGACAGCTTTCTCAGTAGAGAGATGCAAAGCAGCTAAGTTAGGTGCTCACTCTGAACCTTCCTGTAAAGAGTGCCTTTTTTCTTCATTAGACTTGAGGAAACTAATCTCACAGGATTTTCTGGCTCCCATTTACATCCCTAGTATCGCCTGAGTTTCAGGTTGTACATGCTTCATGTATCCTCTTGCATGTTCTCCAGGAGCAGGCTGGAATTTCTTGGGATTTGCAAGGTTTTACTGTTTTTTCAGTTAATAAAAAAAGTTGAGTGTTGCCTAAATCGAAGGGCCTTCAGACATAAAGGAAATAAACTTCCAGATAAAGCTGTGAGGAGGCATGGATTGTGCTCCACATCGGCATGGAAACCCACCAACTACAGGGTTTATAAATAATGTGGAAGTAGATTGTGGCAATTTTTATGCCTGATTATAGTATTTTAGAGAGGCTGTGACAAAGTGGCCTGTGTCTTTATGCGTCCATACAATTTTCATACATATGGCTGGCCCTGGGAATGGGATCTCTACACAGAGGGAGGAGAGAAGGGCCTCATGCAATTGATAACACAGAATACGACACACTATTGAGCCTATAAACTCCTTAGGTATCTCTTCATCTTCAGGCCATAGGTTAAAGCCTGGTCAGGCCTAGTTACACATTGCAAGGAAATGGCTGAATCATCCCTAGAAACCTGCAAGGGCAAACCTGAAGGAGGAAGTAAACCTATTGCAGCAGCCCTGACATACACAAGAGAAAGGATCTCCAGATACCTGCTGCATGCAGAAGTAACGTCTACCTCCTGTGTTAAAGAACAGCACCCTGAAAGAGACTCTTGGGTCTGGCTGAGTAAGGAAACACAACAGCTGCCATATGGGGACAGCAGCAAGAGCTCACTGGGGCTTCAGGGATCCTCAGTGATCGAGGAAGGAGGACACTGTAAGCCCACAGAGTATGCTTACAGTTCAGTTCAGCAGAGACAGAGAAAGCACATCCCATGGCTGTACATGGCTTAACCACTGCTGAGATTTTGTCTGTCTGTCACTGAAAATCAGAACAAAGAAAAACTGAGACATTTAGTCAAAAGAAAATTACCTCCAAAAGGTAGGCAGGACACGTAAGGTATGTTCCCCACTGTATCAGCTCCTGTAACAGTTGTTGCCATCCAAACTAAAAGTGCTCTAGCATTTTACAAGAGGAATAAAAAGGAGTTTCCAGGGAAGTGAGAAGATTCTTTAAGAGTCCCTCTGGAACAAGCATTAGCTGGCTCAGCCATATGGGGTGAAAAGGATGCTACCTTGTCCACCTCTGCTGTATCCCCTGCCCTACTCTAAAAATAGCCTTCCAGCACTGAAAGAGCTCCATTTCTGTCTCAATCCATGTGCTTTTCCTGCCTTGAATTAGTGCAGTGCTGTCACCTGTGTCAGATGTGCAGGCAGAGTGAAACAGCTATCTGTACTGACTGGCAGAAAGAATTAAACAAAATTGCTGCCTGGCAATGAGCAGGACAACCTTTCTCTTCTTGGATTTCTATTTTGGTCTTGAGTTAAGCTGGGTAACTTTTCTGCTTATCCATCTTACCAAGCTTTGCAGGTACAAAATATTTGCTCTGTCAGAGCAGAGAGCAGCCACTGTTTGTCACAGCCTCAATTCCTTGAAAATGTTCTCGTGTCTTCATATTCTCATCTCCTACAGGAAACTCCATCACAATAAGCCTTTGTAATGCAAACACCTTGGTATGACATGTTAGGATCAGTTCCACAGAGCCAACTTAGACAGAAGGCATGTTTGTAACCGTGTAATTGAACTGAACTGATATGCATGTGCCAGGGAACATTAACGTCTTCTAAACTCTCAATAGTTTCACATTCATGGTATTTTTCCCAGATGGATTGTAGCTGAAACTGTATATTTAATATCCTTAAGATACAGCATAGCAACCCATAAACTTACTGAGCTCCACAGAGCATTGGGTGGAAAAGCATTTGCTGTGCCAGATTTCTCCACTAAGTATTTCTCCTGACAGTGGCATGTTGAAAAAACATGTAACTGTGAGATCTGATAGTTACAGTGCTTTCAGAAAGAAAGAATAGTGTCATGAGCAAAGGTTAACTTACAGTGATTGATTTCCTTAAGTTTTAAGCAGTCACGCAGAACCTTTGGATAAATGTTTATTTAACATTGAAAATGTGTTGTTCATTTTCATGACACAACAAACAAAGTCTCTGTACTTGCTGGGACATAGCAAGGTTAACTAAGTTCTCTGCCTTCAGAAACAGAGCCCTAGTAATAGGGAAGAATATGAAAAACTACTTTACCATTTAGTGGGATAACACTTCAGGTTAGTCTCCCGTTTATGGATTTGTTTGAGAGACTGAGGAAATGGACTGTCCCAAACAAGATGAAGATACAAAAAAATATTCACCAGCAAAGTGTAGTACTTTATCTATTATTCCCCTCTCTAGTTGAATGTCAATGTAATTAATCAAAGTGTTAATTTTGGAAGGGTGTTTTTTGGGGGTTTGTTGTTTGGTTTGGTTTGGTTTGGGTTTTTTTGAGCGTTATCCATCTCCCTCCAAGCTCTATCTGTCCAATCTTCAGACTGGGTAACTGAGACGTTCCACTTGATGCCATCAACAGGAGAAGGTTCTCAGCACCTTTGCACACCAAGGATACAGCAGAAACAGCCTGTCAGAAGGATCAGAGGGTGTCCTGTGCTGTGAATGCACCAGAGAGCATTGAGCAGCTCTTCAGCATTGACTTGCTGTGGAATGGAAAGTTCTGTGGCACTGGAAAACGGAGGCAGTGAATTTAATGCTGCTACAGCTGCCATTGTGTGTTTCTGGTATCTCCATGGCTTTTTATGCTGTTTGGGTGGTTGGTTGGTTGGTTTGTTTTAAGGTGAAGTCTTGTCAAGGCAGAATGACATACAGCTGTCAGGGGACAGGCAATGCCAGTGGTGCTGACACCTGTCAGGATGAATCCTAAAGCATCTACCAGCCCAGAAGAATTTAAGGAATGTGATGTAGGGAACTAGAAGACCATTTTCCAGGATAAGTGGGGCCAGACTCCCTCATGAAGTCAAGCACCCCAGATATAATGTAGCACGGGCACATGCCATGGTGCAGACTATGAAGTATTCTTTTGACTTCACACTTTCATCATGTCCTTCAGGATGGCTGGAAATTGTCTCTGAAAAAAAACATATACCTAGGAAATAAGAAATCTTACTCTCCTCTGGCTGCTGGCAAATTGCATTATTGGTAGCGCTGAAGGTGAAATCAAGAGAGTTCTCTCCCCCAGCAGTGTGTTCTCCTTCTGTTTTCCATGTTCTTCAATTTGAGATCAGCTGGGAAGGAAGGAAGGACAGGTGTCATGGCCAGATCCTGATTCTTGTCCAGGAAGACAATTCCTACTGGAGAATTATGGAGCAAGAAGATTGCACACAAGGCCCCAGAGCTGGCTTGTGGTTGCACTGGATCCAAATGCTCCCCCCGCAAATATTTTTGTCTTTGCTTATGGGGACCAACCCAAGTAGCTGCAGTTGTTGCCTCTTCGGAAAAAAATCAGCCTCTTACAGCACTGATTTTAAATCCAGGGTTGGTAGGTAAGCTACTTTCAAAAGGTGCATGAAAAACAATGAAGAAAAATCTTTCAATTTGATGGTACCTTAGGAGGTCTGCACTTTCCTTGGAAGTTGTCTTGAGTCCTCCATATCAATAAAAAATGTTGAAAAATCTCAGTTCTTGAGAGATTTTCTGTAACATCCTGATTACATGTGTTCTTGTTTCTGTTCTTCTATAGAGAGTCCTCTTCTGAGGGGAAAAAAGTAAAAAGTAATCTAAATTAAGATATCTGCAATAAATCCAGTAAATCCTTTTTAACTTTATATAAGTCCCATATTTCACGGGACTTATCTACATTCATTAGAGTCTACATGGGTTTTACATTCATTAGACTCTACATGGGTTTTACTTAATGAGTAAGAGAAGAGCACAGATAATCCCTCCAGGCCTTAGTCTGAAGTTCTTATTTTGGCAAAACTCCAGTGACTTCAATGAGTCATTTCACCATGTAAGGATTTCAGTAGTGGGCCCTATCAGATTAAGTACAACTTTGCCCAAGATTTTACTCTACAAAATTATAATAATCTCAGACCTTGGATCTTCTGACTGCAACTAAGGTGCAGAACACTGCCAGTTTAAAAGCATAATCATATGAAATCTCATCAGATCTGCATGCTATATGCTTATGTTAGTGTGGTACCAGATTGGCTGCCATAATGTTCGTGGTTTTGGCCCCGTGTCATCTTTAGTAAGAATGTGACAATTATGGTAAATTTTGGACTGGTTCACCATTAATTATGAATACCTCATACTCCACTTATATAACAACAGCTATGAGTCCTTTATTTTTTAATTTAGTCAACACTATAGGTAATCTGGAGTGGTCGACCATTTTTTTCTTTCTAAATGTGCAGCTTGTGGGCTTGGAGTTTCAAGAGGAAAAGGAGAAGATTAATTACCTTAATGTGATCTGTTCAATATCAAAGAACTGCATTCTCCAAAATGCAACATGATTTTACAGAAAATTTGTCCAAATGAGGACAGGCACATAGAATCCTGTGAGGAAGGAGTGGGGTTGGGTAGAGATGAGCCTGCCTTTTATGAGTGTGTGATCTCTCTAGTGGAGGGAACATTGTTGGCTATTCATAAGCTGTTCTTTGGGTCAAAAGCAGTAAGGAAGAAGAATATGTTTCAGTGGTCAGTCAGACAGATCATCAGTGTTTCCATAATCCAAGATGTACAGAGGAATCTGGCTGAAAGGTCAGGTCTAGAGAGACTCTGTTTTTGTTTCCCTTCTTATTTTTAATAGATAGTAATTTTCACACACTTATTTAATCTTTCTACCATATCCCTATCCTTGGTCCAAAGTTCCAGAGGAAACAAAATAGTGAAATTTTTCAATGTGAAAAAACTCACTTTAGGATGGAAGAGGAAAACAAACTGCAAAGCCCAGGTAGCCTAAAAGTGAATATTTAAAGCAAATTTTACTGGGCACAAGCCTCGATGATTGGATGGATCGTGCAGAAACTATGTTTTTAGCAGTCTGGTCTTACTGGCACATAGGTCCAAAACTTTGTCATCTGAGATATCTTCTGTATGAAAAATTAAATGTGCCTGATTTTTTGGGGGGAGTTTGAATTATTTAAATGAAACCCTATCACCCAAAATTCTGGAAATCTGTAGCAAGGCAGGAAACAAAAACCTTGTAAATCAAATAGGAAAATACATTCCTTCTAAATCCCACCTAAAGTCCAGTGTTTACTGGGCTACAGTCTTGGAAACATTCCTTTAGAGAAGATAAATCTCCGGGGTTTGTGACTTGTCCTCATCTGTGTTGTAACATGATGACAGAATTGTAAGGTAATAAGCAGAGGTATGCTAATACAATGGTTAAATAATGCCTGACATTCCCAAGGACTCTTGCATGGAAGTCTTCCACTGAAAGTGCAGGTTGGGCTGATGGATGAGAGCACTGCTGTCACAGTCTGTGGCTCTTTCACAGCCCTACTCACTACCAAGCTACAGGGAATATTTCATATTCATTCATTTCATTTCATTTCAGCCAAAGCTGGGCCAGTTTGAGATAAGATGACATTTAGGTCAGCATCGAAGATGTGAGCTTCAATCAAAGTTGGTGAGGGAGCCCTTGATCCGAAATCTGATCCGGCTGCTGAGAGGGTCTCTTGAAAAGCATTTTAATCAGTGCAAAGGTTCACATTGACTTTCGTGGGAGCTAGGTCAGACATCAGTTCAGTGAGACTGCCTGCCACAGTCAAATCATGGGATAATACAACTGAGCTTTTGTTGGCAGCATTCAAGGCGCCAGATTGTGTTTTCTCCTGTATTGGTGTCTATCCAAAATAACTCCATTCACGTCACTACAGCAATTCCCTACTTGCTCCTGTGTAATTAAGAGAAGGATCTTACCCATTTGGTTGGTGAAATCACTCAGCATTAGGGGTAGGGATAATGTGTTCATGTTTATCACTGTCAGCATGAAAAGATTTAGGATCTTCTGCAGGACTGAACTTTTTCTGTGGGCTTCCATGTTCAAGTCGTAAAAACATAAAGGTTTCTTATAAGGACTTTTCAAAAACTAACCTCACCTGGCTCTGCAATTCTACCCAGTTTGAGAATACCAAATTTTCACAGTGTGTCTCAATAACTGACACATACTGATTAAGTGGGTCCTGACGTCTCCTGGGGAGCTGTACTGCAGCAAAGATATGAGCCTGTATCCAACTCTGACTGATGTAGTAAGTACTAGAGACAGGGCAGAAGAGATCTGTCCTTTCCATGTCTCCCATTACAAGTTTTATTCCTGTGATGTCACATAGTAGATATTGTAAGCCAGAAGAAAAGAATTTACAAGCTTTAAAATCAGAAACTTCTGAGCAAATCCAGAATCACAAGCAGAATTAATAAGTATCATAGCTAATGAAACCACTGTGACATACTTCCCTGAGGAAATTTTTCCCTGTGGCATTGTTCCCTGAGGAAAAATCTCAGGGGAACAGGGAAGAGAGCTGGAAATGTCAGAAAAAAATTTGGAAAAGTAAAAAAAAGGCAGAAGTCCTTTAGAATTTGATGTCAGATTTCTCGAATACTACTATGTATGCTATGAGTTTAGAATCATTGCTGCTATGTATGACAAAAGTGCTGAGCATTTTTGGCAGCACAGAATTTCAAAGTAATGCCTCTTTAAAAAAAGTCAATCACCCAAAAGAAGTTGCATGGTGTATGGTTTAACTCCAGCCAGCAACCAGGCGTCACACAGATACTTGCTCAAAAACACAGCCTCACAACAGCCACTGTGAAGAAAATCAGCTCAACCCCTGCAAACCAGCACACATGGATACAAATTTTTATTTGCAATACAAGAGAAACTTCTGTTATAATCTATAGACTAGATATTTTTGACAGTTAATTTTTGTCAGAAAGGAAAATACAGAATAAGCAAGGGTGGACAGCATGATGACAGTATGCTTCCCCAAAAGGGAAGCACAGTGGTGGCTGCAGCATTGGGAGAGATGCTCAAGAACAGTGCAATCACATCCTCTCTGACTGTAACCGAACTTACCCAGACCTCATCTGAGCAGTCAGAGGTAAGCAGAACAAGAGTCCCTGGGGTGTGAAGTGAATGGTGTTAATGCAGGGACATGTGGCTTCATTCATGGTGATTCATATTTCTCCATGCAGTAATGGGCATAACAAGGTTGCTCTGATGTTTAACTTTGTGAATATCCCTTTCCTCCTGATTAGTATGAACATCTCAGTGTAGGGATGCTTCTAAATATCAACATACAGAGGATCCTGTGAACAAAATGCCCAGGAAAGTTGTGTTCCTTAATATTTCATGAGTACTGGGTAAGCATCAGCTGTAAATCAATGCCAGAAGACAATGCTTTTTAAGACTCTTCTTTTTAGGACATATGCACCAGGTGGTTACATTTCACCTGGGTCACAAGACAGTAAATACACTACTTAACACAAGTCACAGCCGGTGTCTCAAGTTTTGACATGATGTTTTATCTTGCTATTTGTTTTGCATCAGGGCCAAATTCTTGTTCAAATTTCATTGCATTTCTTAAAATGTTCCTAGGACATCATGTGTTGGTATAATCCTATGATTGCTTGGACCACTCCTTAAAACATCAAAAATGGCTAATAATCCACAATTTAAACTAAAATTCTTTATGTGTGAAAAAAAAGATTGGGCACCAGCAGAAGAATAAACCTGCCATTTAGAATGTGACTTATTTTCCAACCCAAGATCTAAAGCCTATCACTGGTTAAGCCCTGAAGTAGGTCTGTGATTTGCATAAGTGAGTAATAAGTGCCTTCTAATTTTTCAGCATTAAACTACTTTGGTCCTGATTTTCAAATGTTCTGTCAGCTGAAAAATATTCGTATTCATCTGGAGTTTCACAGACTATCAAAAAGTCAGGCTTAGGGCTTTGACAGTAAGATGCAAAATAATGACCTCGTATTTGAACCCTCTTACACTCAATTAATTTGAGATGACAGCATAGGCCAGTGGCAGAACCTGGAGCTGAACTTGGGTGAGCAGATTTCATAATCTTACAATGAAATACCTTTCTCACATAGTGCATCTTCTTTCTTACTGAGGTTTTAGGGTTGTATCATAGCTTTGCTGATCAACTGGTCAGCAACATTTCTATTTAAAAGAACATAACTGTCATTGCGTACTCTCTAGTCATCAAATCAGACTGTTGAAACTTCATCTTTCCAACTAGTATAATTGAGTAGAGAATCAAGCACACAATTTCCATTTCTCTTAGACTTCTTCCATGTCACCCCTCACTTAGAGGGGTCACATATTGTGATGTGGGTGTGGACCCTCACAGAGGACAAGCAGGCAGCAGCAGGGTCAAACATGGAAAGCTTCTTTATTTCTCTGACTCCATTACTTATTACACTTTTTACAGAAGGCCAGGATTGGCCCAAGGAGGTTACAACCTCCTGACTCCATTGGTCACTGTGACCATCAGTCAAGTTCTCCTCTCAGAGAACAACTATGCAAAACACAAGATAAATTCTAAAAATACACACAGTTTACATTAAAGCAGTGTGAGAATCAGGCTGCAAAGATTCAAACACTTGAAAGCAAGAAAATCAGGGGTGACACTTCCACGTAGTCTGGCTCAGATATTAGAGCTCTTCTGGAAGATCCTTAGATTTCAGGCACATGTGTGAGGTTGTCCTTGCTTTGTTGGTTTTCGTGTTATAATGATCCTTTAACTTGGAATTTATTTCACATTACAGTAGTAGAAGGGTACTTAAAAAACTCGTGGAGGAGAGATGATCTTTATTTAACTCTACAGATGTCACATTAGTCATAATAGGTAAAGAATGTATCCCCTGGCTTTAATCTGAGCTGTAGCAAATGGCTTTGACCCACGTCTTCATAAATTAGGGTGTAAGCAGAATCTTACACAACTACACCTTACAAATGTAATGAAAATCAGACCCCTGACATGTAACAACTCTATCCTCTGTGATACCCTTCTGTGCCTTCAATTACACCCACGGACATAATGATCAAATTACACAGAAATTTTCAGTGAGGGTTGGGCTTACTTAGTTATTAGTAAATAAAAGGATTTGATTTTCACACTTTAGTACAATTTCATTCATTCTGAATTGTACTCTCTGCTTACACTGCAGAAATGGCCAAACAATTACCCCATGAATACTTAGAAGTATTGTGATACCACATGATTTTTTTTTATTGCATCATTGAGGGCTTGACTCTACGCCTCTGAATTTAAAAATCATGCTATTACCATAGAACTACCACAAAAAAATGTTCATGGCTCACGTCTTGGAGGCTTCTTGCTTCCCTACATCAAAGAACTCATATAAAAGACATGATTCTCTATCAGGTCTTCTGTCTAGTTTCTGGAATAAGTAGGATTCAGAACCATCTGCTTTTCAGGGAGGATGAAGATAAAACTAAAGCAGCAGAGCTTTCTCTCATGTTTCTTTAATGTCATGACACAACTTGCCCGGCATCTGCTGTCTACTCATTCCCTACCTGCCCCAAAATAGCAGAAACCATCTGCAGGTTTCCCTGCAGCTGGGTATTATGTGATCCTTCGTTCCACACAGCCTGCCCCAGGCCAAGGTTATTATCAGTCCTTGCATCTGCAAGGGAGAAAGTGGCCCCAACAGAGTGGCTGGTTTGACTTCCAGCTTCTGTGTACTACACGTTTTGTGGTTTTGAGGAGTTTAGTGGAGAAGGATCAGCTCTGCTCTCCTCCACACACCTACTCAGTAGGGTATGATGATGAACCAGTGCAAGAGTTTAGGAAGGACAGACAAGTTGCTTTTCCCAGTTTCCTTATTAATCAGACATTACTGAAAAAACTACCATTTGCTGTATTTGCTGTACAGGTCAGAGTATTTCCTAACAGGCGAGACTAAATCAGTCAATATCTATTCTGTAAAGTGACGGGGCTTGTGTGCTGTGCTGCCAAAGGATCAGTTTACCAAATCAATTGTCCTGGCAGTTCAGGAGAGAATTACAAATGCTTTCAATGATTAGTTTCTCTTGCTGCTTAGTGTCCAGTTACACTTAGGGCATAAAGTTTCCTCAGTAACAATTTCACTACCTACATATATTCCAGTTCTGCCCTTAATATTTGGCCTGTGTTTCACTGCAGGAGCTTGGTTCTGGTTTAAGTGGAAGACACCAAATGTTAGCTAGGATGAAAACCCACTAAAGCCAGAGAGCAGACATAGGTCTTGAATTTGGCCTACAGTCTGTGATACTAAGGAAGAGGGCCACAAAAAAATTGTTGATAGATGTGCTTGCTAAATGGTATTTTCATCTCAACGCATACTTGAATCTTAAAAGAATGCAACTATTTCAGCTTTCTTGGATGATGTGCCAATGGTACGGCCTGCAGCTAATACAGATCATATCTTTCTTTTAGTTATTCCAGCACAATTTTATTGACTCAATGTGTTCAGTGTCTCTCCTATCACGTTCTTTAAGAAGAAATATCACAGGTTCTAGATGATAGCTTTTTTAATCAAATCCTTACCAATGGAAAACTAGGGTGAACTGCCTGAATACCCACATAAACCTGAAAACTGCAGATCTTGCTGTGTACCTGCAATGTCTTGCAATCTGTTTGTAGTTATGCCATTGTAGCTTGAAAACAGTAACCATGAGAAGAAAATTGACATTATTGTTCACTCAACCACATGGCACAAAACTCACTTAATCATGTTTAAGGTGATCAAAAATGGACAATGCTGGGCAGACATTTACTGTCTACAGCAATAAGAGAGAAAAATAGAATTGCATTGCTTAATAGCTATACTATACATAATATGTACACTATATAAAAATACACATGCAAAGTGATAAATTAATTGCAGATGGAGTACAGTAAGCTCAGTCTCTTGAGAGTTAGACAGTAATCTACAACAACAACACCACAGTCTGCAGGCCATGAATCCACCGCCCACATCCAATATAACTCAGGGCTTCTTAAATAATTATGCCAAATTGTAATGCAAACAGTGTACAGAAGGAGGAACAAAGAAAATAATTGACGTGTCTACCTTAAGGCTCTTCCAAAGATTAGAGAGAAAAGCCCCAGGACTGGCATGTTACCTTCTTTGTTCTTTATCTTTTTCCTGCTTGTGTGCATTAATTCTGGCACCGGATGATTTAGAGTACCCTTAGTTTTGTTGGATGCAGGTGGTGGCATGTGCATGGTTCCTTCATAAATAATATAACCAATGTGGGTTGCTTGAAGTGGCTCTGCTATCAAGAGTTCTGTCTTAATTTCAAAATATATCTATGTGATTAAATAATGTCTTAGACCTAGATTAATTTGTCTTTTTTGATTTTCGTGGTGTTCTAATTAAAGCTCCAAATACATAATTATATGAACCAGAACAGTGAGCAACTTACTTTCCCCCATTACAACTTAATGCATGGTGGAAATGCAGGGAGGAAATAATTTCACACATAGGAGTATTGCAGGAGACTGTGGGTTTACCAACAGCAGTTGAGTACCACAGGACTCAAAGCCCCCAGATGTGCAGTTTGGGAATACCTGCACCTGTTCTGCTCACAGAGGAGCAGGGTCATCACCATCACAGTCACAACAACTGTTGCCTGTGGAAAAAGGGTTAGTCTATGGGTAGATCTTATAAGAAATTTAAAGAGAAATGTATATAGTGGTCAGGCTGTTGCCTGAAGAGTTGTGAGCAGAGGAAAAAATAGCAGCAATTACCAGAGATGTGAAGGACTTCAGAGGAAAGTTTGAAGGCACTGGCTGAGTGATGGTATGAGGAGAGATGTGCATAAATATTTGCAAGGGCTTAACACTCAGTGGAGAGTGGAATTACTTATCTAGGAACAACAGGATGAGCATGATAAAGTAGCTCTGTAAATGTGATACAGAGCAGTGCTGCAAGGTGGAATGTACAGCCATGTTGTTCAGCAAAAACAGGCACCAGAAACAAGAGCTGCTCCTGGAACATGGTGCTTGGCTCAGTTAGAATGAATTTTACCACATTCTAGTGAGGAAGAGGAGTTGCAAGAGGGAGCAACAATTGCAGCTTCAAAATTCCCCTATATACCTATCACCTGTAATCAGAAAGACCACCCAGGAAAACCACAGCACAGGAAACCTCAGAGACTCACTGCATTCTCTCTTGCAGGGTTTTTCCCATATACTGTGGGGGATCATATCCTGCATACTTACCTGAAATGCACTCATTTTTCTCTTGAACAGCAGTAGAGAATTAAGAGCATTCTGGTGTACAGAGGAAGGGGAAAGGGTAATGTGAAAAAGCATAGGAAATACTTTGAGTCCTATTTCCTACAGAGTATATAGAGTTTTAAGGTTTTTCCAGATGGAGATGGCAGAGGAGACTAAGAAGATAGCAAAGAAAGGAAAAGATGCCCATATATCTCATATTGCATGAAACAATAGGGATTTTTTTTGTCTCAAGGAGTGAAGGATTAAGATGATCTTTCCTTATTCTGCATACATCTTTCAAAAAGATATGGGTATGTTAAACTGTGGTGTCGGACTATTCATTTACTTTCTCCAGAGAGAATGAGTAAATAAAACCCTAAAGAAAAAAAGTAACAACAGAAACCAAACAAAAACCAAAACAGTTCTGTAAAACAGGGATTATAGAAACTGAATCCAGAATGCTTATAATCCCTCAGCATATTAATTCAAAACCTTGTAAGTTTAAGAGTGTTGATGGAGATACTTCTCACTCACACACTATATAAATCTGGAGCCAGAAATGTCAGGAGAAAAACAAATATTTATCTCTATCATTAGCTGAAAAAGAGTGGAAAAAAAGACATATGGGACAATGGGGCACAGTGCCTTCCGTGGACTGCTTTGTACTTTCCATAGGCATCAGCAGCAGTGCCTTAAGGAATTGTGCAAACACAGCCATTGTGATGACACACACAGTCCTTTATGTGATCCAAAGGCGGGAGATTGACATGAGCATTTTTGTTCACTCAGTATGTTGGTTAAAGCTCTGCCTACAATAATGATCCACTGATTTCTTAAGGAATTTTCTAAGGATGAGAAAAATGCAAAAGACATTTATGAATTATACAAAATCTCATTGAAGTCTTCTGGGTTTCTTGTTCTCTTACATTTTTTTCTTTGAAAGGTAAGGTTTCTTTTTTAGAGGTACTTCTTCATGGGAAACTGCTGAATACCCCATCCTCTTTCTCATTCGGGTCCTTGGAATGAGTCATCTTCAGCTCAGGTTTCCTTCCTTCCATGTTCCTGAGCCATTCAGAAATGCTGCTGTTTCTGCCTACTCTGTATTGTCTTACCCAGGGTGACCCTTTGTATCTAAGAGCCTTCCAACCATTAAAAATAGGCTCCCTTTTTCTTCTTTCCATCTCTTCATTCTAAGACTACCAGTTGGTTTCTTTCTTCATTTTAACTGCAACATTTGAAAGGACAGGATTTAACTTGTTGACTACGTGTCCTGAGCTGAGAGCCTGGCTCTGCTGAGCTCCATATAATGGGGTCACTCAAGTATTTTTTTGTAATCATAGAATCATTGCAGAATCATAGAATGGTTTGGGTTGGAAGGGACCTTAAAGATATCTAGTTCCAACATCCTGCCATGGGCAGGGACACCAGATCAGGTTGCTCAGAGATCCAACCTGGCCTTGAACACTTCAGCTTCTGCTCATCACCAGCCACGAACCCCTGTGGAGTCAGCATGGCGACCCACTCATGTCCAGGTAGACCCAGCCCAGCTCTCAGACAATATTACACCATTTCCACTGGCCGCCTTTTACTGGGTGGGGAGAGGGAAGAAGGGTGACAGAATGAAGGTCCTGGTATGCCTCTCTCTGCTACAAGTACCATTGAGTGTAGCACAGACCAGTTTTGACTTTATTTCAGTCTTTTTTCCTAAGGCACAAAAGTATGAGATCACAGCTATTTTGTATGAAAGTCTGGCCTGAGAGGTGAACTTTGCTGTTAGCAATATCAGCATTCACCTTCCTCCTACTTTTATCTCATTCACCAGTGAATTAAACTAGTAGGCAAGTCTATAAGAAAAATAAATTCAGGCTCAATTCTTCTGCTGGTATAAACTGATATTATTCACAGCAGTTAACATTAGTAAAGGTCAACATTTTTTCGTAAAACTTTAATGCTTGATCTCATTTTCCTTCTTGGCTGGTTTTTCTTCATTGGTTTTGGTTTTTTGTTTTTGGAGGGTTTTTTTTTTGGGTTGTTGGAGGATTTTTTTGGTGAGTTTTTTGGGTCTTTTTGTTTGTTTGTTTGTTTTTGGTTTTTTTGTTTTGTTTTTGTTTTTGTTTTGGTGGGGGGTTTTGGGGGGTTTCTTTTTTTGGGTTTTTTTTCCTGAAGGCCTCCCTTCAAAATGCAGTTGCTGAGATGGTATTCTTTGCTTATTAATAGCCCACTGTCAGTTCCTCCTGTCCTCTTTGATTCACGTTTAAGACTCCCTTGGCTTCAGGACATGAAGGTCAGGCTTTTTGTATCCAGTTTGAATGCTCTCCACAAGCTGATCTTTCTGCCTACCTGCCCTTATAAAGCCTGGGCTGTCAGAGGGTGCCTGAGTTCCCACCCTTTATGAATAGAAGCAAGCAGAAGAACCCATTGCCCTCTACTCCTTGGGGACCTCCAAATGAGCAACGAACCAAGCCAAACTAACCAACCAAACCAAATCTCAAACCCAACAGGTCACCAAACAACCTGCAGAATTCCCATAAGGGTTTGTTGTGGTCTGTGAGCCTGAAAGTATTTCTAAGCATGAAATACACTGAAAAGCCAAACCTATGGCAAAATTGGCGTAGGAGAGTTCAATATAATGCAGAGCAATCTTGGTGATGTATGGCAGAAATGCCAGTGAGCTATCAATTTTCAGCAGATTCTCCCTTTTTCTTCCTGAAAATCAAAGTAAAATTCAGAAGACACAAGCTCAACCAGAACCAGGAGACAAGCTTTACTGTGCCCACAGACAACATGCCAAAATGAGCTGCAGATGCCCCTTCACAAACTCCCCATGCTCCCCCATGCCCTAGGAAAGGCACCAGTCTGTGTCCAGAGGGCAGAGCTGGGCAATGCCCCCTAAGTGCCAAAGAGCAGAGGCCGAGGATATCATAGGATGCTATGGAAGTTCACCTTTGTAAAGCTTCATCTGCCCCTGCTCTCTGGCCTTAAACCTGAGGCAATGGTGCTGCCAGCTGTGTGTGCCTGGCTCCTGGCTGGGCCACAGGTTTGACTTCTCATTACATGGAAATAAGGATGGAGTAGGGGAAGAAGGGGAGGAGGGAAGAACATTTCCCCAGCAGTTCTTAGCCCTGCACAGGTTCTAGGCTAATATCCATACCACTAGACTTTCTTTCCTTCTAGATGAAGGACATAAATTTAGAGCAATGAATGATTTGTTAAAACCTCTTCTGAATGAGTCAGCTCAAATCTGTTCTCTTTTCCGTTCTGTCTGCTTCTTGCAAAGGCTCTGGCCTTGTTAATTGCCAGAGTTTTCCCCCTGCCCTCACTCAATTATAGATCATTTAGCAGGCATGAAGAAAAATGTTATTTGGTTGCCCTTTAGACACCAGCCGGAAAGTGACAATAAATTTAAAGCAGAGTTTTGGGATAAAGCAAAAATTATTTCTGAAGAATGACAGTATGTGCTAAGCAAAAATCTTGAAGCTTAGCAGCTGAATTCTGAACCCATGCAATATTATGCTGCCCTGTGTCATTAGCAAGTTGCCAAAATGACAGCAAATTGGATTATCTCCTTCATAATGTAGTCTGTTCAGCACAAAATAAATGACTGCTGACTTTTAACAATGTGCAGCACCATTAGAGTGGAACTGTGTTGTGACCAGAGGCAATCCTACATGGAATTACCTTGGAAAATGAAGCTGCCATTAATCTTCTCTAGCTACACGTTATCCTAAGTTCTTCTTATCAAAACCATCTAATTAAGCACTGCATTATTTCCAGTTTCATAGAACCCAAACTCCCTCAATGTTATTTGAATAATAACACTATTGACTTGGACCAACACCAGAGGGAAACCGAGGCATATTCTGCACATATTGCCCAGCACAATCACATCATTATGCTTTCTCCCACTCAAAGGGTGGCTCCAACACACTTTCTAATCACCACCTTCCAGGAGAAATTCAAAGTTTAATACTGGTGCTCTGAGATCAGAAGCTTATGCTGTCAACCAAACCGGCAGAAATTTGTGCCAGAGGGGAATGATGACAGATCTTTAAACAGCTACTGTCTTTTGGTTTACAAAGTCTACAAGTTTTATATTGAGTCATAAAGAAACTCTGTAGAGATCTGGTCTTCCAACTGATCGTGAAACTGAGCATGAAGATCCAGCTGAAGTTTTTCCAGGGCTTAGCAGAACAGGACTCCTTTTCACTCTTTCAAGATGAAAGATTTAAGGAATTATATTGTCAAGCCCAAGCACAGTATCCTGCACACATCTCTACTGAATTTCATCCTACTTTCTCCAGTCAGTTTTCTAAGGTGATGAGATAATTTTAAATTCCGTTCTTCACTCTGATGCAGTACAGATTTCCCAGATTTGTATCTTCCTCAGATCAGCCAAACACCATCACTACCAATCTTCAATGTCACTGCTGAAGACAGAGCCATGCTGGGGTCAGAGCAGCCTCAGCTGTCGTCCCTTCAGGGCATCCTTCCAGCTCGGCAATGACTGTGCCACAAAACTGCCCCTTCAAAGCCACATTTCTCTTGCTGGTGAGAGACGGCACCAGAAATAGCGCAGGTCATCAGCAGCCCTGAAGGGGGAATAGGTCCCAAGTATCAGTGTTGGCTGAACCTTGGAGAACATCTCAGAGGGAACCTGCATGGATCACCTGGGTCTGTGAAAGAGTGGGGCAGAAGGATGGGCAGCACTGTAGCTCAGTCACTCTATCTTGTGTTATGTCCATCTATGGAAAGCCTCCTAAATGTTGAGAGACCTGGTGTTTTCTCCATGGGAACTGGCACAGTAAGCAAGTTCTCCAAAGGCAATCACCAACTATGGTTGTTTTACCTTTCTGAGACAATGAAGGCAGTGTTTTTGCACAGGAGCTGGGTGTGTCATTCCAGGCAAGCCCAGGCAGGTGGGCCACGTTGCATGTTCACCTGCCTTTTTGGCCCTTCCCTGCAGGCTGAGCACACACGCATGTGGGCAGCCTGTCACAGCGTCAGCCAGGCCACAGCTGCCTCCAGATTTGGAAGGAGCAGGCTTCTGATGACCAGGTATGTGCTTCCAGCAAGCTGGCCACTTCAGCAAGGCAGGCCTTTTGCTAATTTTCTGTGTGCATGTAAACATCTCCACACGAGCACTCAGCTTGCTTGGCTGCGTCCAAACCACCAGTACCTTGGAGGAGTCACAAGGGAGAAGGCTGCCCACCTCACTGCCAGCTGCCTCATCAGTCCCGACTGATAATATAAGAATAAGAATTCATCATGCAGCAGAGCTGACATGATCTGAGAGGGGATACAGATGCCCAGAGTCAGCCAGAGGCATTCTTCCTAACCCTATCCCAGTTTTAGAACATCTGAATACAGAAGAAAATACTGCAGATCCCAGCTCTTTATCTCTTTGACTAGAATCTGAAATAAAACTCCCAAAGAGACTCTTAGATGATCTAGATTAACATCTCTGAAATGCTTATTTAAATTAAAAATCCTGGAGGATTAGAGGTATGTGTGAACAGAGCTTGGGACGATAGGGCTTTGTCTGTGTTGGGGGCACTAATAAAGAAGTCCAGATTTCAAAAGCATTTAGGTGTTTTATTAGGAGTTCATAGTAGATCCCTGTGAGTTGGTGGATTTGTGGCATCTTTCTGGGTGGCAATAAAAATAAGGGTTTTTTTACAAAAGGACTGTCCTCTGTCCCTACTAAAGGTATTTCTGCTTTGCTAAAACTGCACAATGATACACCAGAAGTGTATCTGAATACAGTGCACTGAATTCAGAGATGAGCACTGAGTGTTCATCCTCATGATACATAATCAATGTGTTGCTACATTTCCTCAGGCTTGGGTTAGGTCCTGCATTTTGCTGTACTCAGTGGGAAATTTCCCATAAAATGGGGGTGATTTTGCTAAAAACTATGCTGTGACTTCCCTGGTTTTCCCTGGATACAGTACTGGTCATATGCATGTGCTCAAGGTTTCAGCAGAGGAACAGTTCTGTTGCAGACTGAGCTGCTGAGCCAGCACCTGAATTAATGGAAATTATTTTCATCCATGTCATTTATTTAGTAAAGCTTCATTCACATCCATGACTAAGAAGATATTTTTACTTTTGCACATTTGTCCTTGATCTATTGAGTAGTTTTCTTCCAACTACCAGTCACTAAAAGGGCATGTGTCTTTATGTGTGTGTGCAGGACAGTTTTGCGTAAATAATTGCCATGCTGCCTTGATGTCATTAATAAAAAAATAAATAAATTAAAAGGATTCACTGCTGAAGCTCAGAATTCTGAAGGGCTTAATGATAGATGTGAAACCCAGGAAGATTGCAGTCTAGGCTCATGAAAATATTCTTCATGCATATTTCATATACAAGCAATTTTCCATTTCTTTTTCCCTGCTCACCTCCCAGTAGTCACCGAAGAAATGCATGTTATTCACTGAGGTAGAACCTACTTTTTTTTTTTAATGTCAGGTGTTGGTTTGATGACAGAGAGTTGGAATAATTCCTAGAGACTGCAATACCCCTGAAAAGCTGAAAGGTTGAACTGCTGGAGTCTAAGCTACGGATTTTAGGTGCTCTAACTAAAATGCCAAGCTCCTCATGTGCACTGTGAAATAAATAGCAAGGAGAGATCTGGATCACATGCACACACAGACACAATAGAGCTGGTGACAGTAGCAGAGCATTCCTTGGTCTGCACAGGGCTTCACCACTTTAACATGACCACAACCGAAGGATCTGTGCAGGAATAAGTGCCCCCTAGAGTCTTGCTCTTCAGGGATTAAATGGATATTAGTTCTCTCTTGGTACCAGAAGACTGGAGAATTGGATGAAGCATACTGAAGAGCTTCTGAAGAGGAAATGAGTCAAAGTTTGTTATTTTCACTGCAGCCAGGATTGTGTTTTCCGCCACTTGTTGGGGAGGGTGTTGATTTACCCAGCAGAATTGTGCTACAGGATCAAGAGCAAACATCTCAATTGTGACATCCTGGCAAGAAGCTTGTTCCAACAAGTAACTATTTTGAGAAGAGGGAGAAAAACCAACAGAAGTTGGCAAAAGAGATGCAAAAAGCTGCACTGCATGTGGATGCTCCCTCCTGCTCTCCAGACCTTGCAGACCTGGCCGTGCTGTCCAGGTTCCTTCCTCTGCTCTGCCAAAACAACTTCTCTGTCTGTCTCTGAGGCACTCCTGAACACCCACAGTCTTTCTTAACTCTGTCTCTCTGTCCTTCCTGATCCATGGTTCCCATCCAGCTGCCGGCACTCTTGTGCACTGCTCCCGCACAGTGTAGTTGCAGGCAGATCCAGTTTTCCCTGCACTTCAGTGTCCAGGTGCACCGAGAGGTATTGCACCATGTACCTCAGGCAACATTGTCTGCCTGTCACTACCCACAAGATCTGAAATATTTATGTAGGCTTTAACTTTCCACTGCCAGGCATCTCCTTGGGTCTTTGCAGTGGCTGTTATATAGGAGCAAAAGAGAGTAGCTGTAAATTGACAAGGGCCATTTGTCACTGTTGTTAACCCCCTGAGTCATACTGCCTCCAGATATTTCCTGTGTCACCCACTATTTTTATTTCTTCACAAACAAAGACTGTAGACTTCAGTTTGCTCCTGCTCACATCAGGCTTGATTCAAGAATAAAACAAGGAAACTTGCCTCAGCACAGGTTGGAAACTGTTCTGCACAGCTTTTAAATTATTACAAAAATGTATGTTGGTGCTGGAGTACTAACCAGCATAAGAAATTAATGTGATATTAACAGTCTCTTATAGAAAGACTGTGAAAGCAGACTATTATCTTGAATATTTCAAAAATATTGGATTTTAGGTTCATGGTTGGCTTTTATTATTATTTTTTTTTCTTTTCATTTACTCACTTAATGCTATCTAACATCAAAGAAAATACTTTCAAGCATTATCCCAAACAAATCTCTGTAGCTGAGGCACAGCAGAGTGAGGCAGTGCAAAGAGCAGTAGCCTTGAAACTGTTTGAGCCATGTGGACCTTTGACATTAGCCTGAGGTTTGCTAAATCACCTACTTGGATGCATGGCAAAAAGCCTTACACTGAAACAACCCTCAGTTGCTTTCCACCGGCAATTGATAGCAAAATAATTAGTGTGCATGATATTTATATGCAAGACTTTTAAAATATGAACAGGCCGGATTTGGTTAGGACTAGTGGAAGTGTACTTATGTAAGGAAAATTTACCCTTTCTCTCAAAATTTTATAGTACGTTTTAAATTTAAATTGAGAGCTCTACTAATTACCATTTGCTTTGAGATCCCTAGACTGCAGAGTACAAATGTGAAGACAGAGAAAATCAAGATTATTGTTCCTTCATATAATGGGCTTCAGATTAAGCAAACCAGGCACACATTGAATTGCAGTGACCTGACCTAGAGCCCTTATCTACCTCCAACAATACAGCACAGCTGTGACTAATAGAGGTTTCTCCAACTCAGGCAACTTAGTGAGACAATGATAAAGAGGGTCCAGGACATGCCTCAGATATACCAGGATCACCAAGTCACAGGAAGGGATAGCAGAGTTTTAGTTACTTGAGTTTATAGTCCTGTAGTTACATTCACCTGCTCAAGCAATATTCTCCCTTTCCTCAAATGACAAGTGACCTCTTGTCAACTACTAACTATAGGAAGAAAAACATCTCAAAGTGGGAACCCAAAAGAAAAAGAGAATCTTTTCACTCAGTGCTTTGGGAACTTGGCTGAAAAAAAGTTCATTGAACATGCCCAGGACTGAAAGATACTGGATGAAAATCAACTAGTTCTGTCTCTTACAGATAAAAGGGATTCTTCTTCCTCAGCAAGGGGATTTAACAGGTCTTTAGAGATTTGCAGTCAGTAGAAAATTGCTTTATAGAACTGGCAGTTTTCTGGCAAAATACTTTATTCCAGTTAATCATTCTGTGCATTCTCTGGATATCTGGTGTGATATCATGTCTGGCTATAGCTCTGTTTTCTCTTTCTTGTGAAATACTGACACTGGCTATCACATCCACAGCACCAAGCAGCATCCCTGAGGGATTCATTCAGTTGTTCAGCCCAAGAGCTGGCCCTTGTCTCTTCCCTCTAGAACTTCAGCAGCTGCATGACTGGTGGTTTTACCACTCGCCTTCCCGGTAATGGCTTATCTGCCCAGGTAGAGGGTCTGAGAAGTTGAGCCTCAGGCAGATACATCAATACAATCTGCCTGCACCTATTTTGCTGTGCCTTCAGCTGACTTTGTACTCAGCATTTTCGCCAATCACCCCTTTGAACTTCCTGTTGATGCCTGAAGTGTCTGCATGTCAGGCATGTTTTCCAGCCACAGTGTCATTCTTCTTCCTGCACCTATTTTTAAATTTTCTAGCTCCTTTAATGGTGGGCACAGCATTGTTCAGTGCAGTAATGCAATGGCAAGAGGAAGACACAGGCAGATGAAGCATCTTTATGATAAAGCTAAAGTAACTAAACCAGCCTGCAGTTCCTTTGAAGCATTTGTTTCAGGTCTTGGCCTCTCCCAAAGTATTCTCAAGGGAACCATAACAGGGTAAGATGTTGACCTGGCTATTTATGTGACAGTCCCCAAAGTCCTGGTCACTCAGGGTCCTATATTAGGGCTTACACTTGGCCCTTCAGGCAGGACAGTCATAGCATCCAAGGGATGCTCAGGGATTAATTTCATACTCCTAGTGCAAGGAGAATACATATAATTATGTATTTCCAAAGTGTACAGTGCTTGCTAATTATACACAGTAGACCCAAAAATATAATTTAACACGTGTGCTGGTTTTTAAGGCAAAAATACTGGTGAATTTACTTTGTGATTATATGGTCCTTACCACATGCACTTTCTCCCAGTATTCGATACTTACTATATCATTAAATGGTCGGCAATTGCTTTGGAGGCAAAGACTGCTCAGAAGATTGTTCTTTGCAAAATGGAGCATTATTTAAAAATCATTAACATTTTTCACCACAGCATTTTTCCTAAGGAAAAATATACAGATCTTGCAATTCAACTTTAGCCTACATTCTTCTGAAGACGTGTTCTGTTCCTGTTATTCTGAGAAAACATAATGATGTTACTTTCAAACTCTTTAAATCAATGGTTCTCTCTACCCATTTTCCTCTTTAAGTCCTTCCCTCCTAAGCCAGAAATAAAAATTGAAAGCTGAGTGTAATTTTAAGCCAACAATATCTTTGTTCCTCCTAAAGCCAATGGATGTGGCACTGTTCCCACTGACTTCCCATAGTCCAAGTTCTGTTTTAGGGATTTTTGCCATGTGGATGGAATAACTCCACCAAGGTCAACAGGTTTGCAAAGAAAATGCCTGGGCACAATAGTAACACAACCAATCCTAGTGGTAGGAGCATCTCTTTCAATTTCTCCTGAACCAGGCATATCTACAGATGCCTGCACACACACCAGAGTGGAGCTTGCAGTCCACAAGCTCTCTTTATGTTTGCTAGCATGTTATGTTATTTTGTTAGATTGCTGGGCTGCAGCACTGGAACACAAATCAGCCCATCTCAGCCTGATTGCAAATGAAGGAAAATGTAGCCTGAAAGAAACAAAGAGGCAACTCTAGTCAGAATATTCTATATCAAAACTTATAGGTGTCTAACTAGAGTAATTTTTATGGCTCCTGATGTAAGGACTAAATTCCTATTTAGCCTTCTGCTTTTGCTTGAGTTTTCTATTTCTTCCAAGGAGCACTGAAAACATTTAAGTGGTGATTCATAACAATATGACACCAGTTAAGTTCTGAGACTGGAATTCACTCATCTTCAGAGGACCAACAGAATGGCTGTGCATTACTACACTGTCAAAAAAAAGTTCAGAAGAGACTGTGGTAAAGCACGTACTCCATTCTGGCTGCCCACACAGGAGAGAGTTTCACCCTAGTTTGCAGATCTTTGCCAGCATGGCATTCTTTGGGATAAACTGTACCCAAAAGCAATGTGAGCATGGAAGACATGATTCTCTTCAGCTCCTGTGGTCATGGTATCCATCCGGGCAAACAGGATCAGTTAATTTGTGTTGGCTCCTACTACACCTTCTTTTCAGTCCTGGTGAAAGCAATGAGAGGTTTATGGAAGCCAAGACCAGACAGCTAAGGACAGCCTGGGTGGAAAAGGAAGATGTGAACACAGCACCTTGGCCATAGAATTACTTGCTGGCTGGGAGGTGCAAACAAGTTATTATAATAGCTACAATGCTACCACATGGTACAGTTCAAATGCTAAATGTCAGACTAAAAATGTTTCAGGGACTGTATTCTTTAATAGTAATAATAATAAAGTATTTCTCCTCTGAAAGCCAGATGCTTTCTTTAGCCATTTTTCTTTTGAGGAAAACCACCCTTTTTCAGATGTTTCTCAGCTGACAGATTGCTACATCGCATACTGTAGAAAACGGATGCATCCTGCCTGTGCATGCCTGTGTCAGAAGAGTGAGTTTGAAAATAGCTGTCCCTACAGGAAAGACCTTCTGTTCATATGACAATGCAAAGACACTTCAGGGTTTCAAACCAACAATTCTCCTCAGGCATCTTTGTCCAGGTCCAAGTAATATCATAATATTTTTTTTCCTTGAACCTCTATTTAAATTGCTTGGGACAAGCACGCTTTTTTTGGCAACCTAGTATGGCCACAAAATGACTGCCATCAAATGCTTGTTACCAGCTGAGATAAAACCTAGGCTTTGGGGCACCTGTATTTTATAATACTACTAGAAATACTATGTGAGCCTTTGGGTTTCAGCCTTTCCCAGGTCATAACATCCTGATTCTCTCTGCTCTCTCACAGAGAACAAAATCTACCCCTGTTTAAACCAGCAAGAAGCTCCAAAAAGCAACTCTGCAACCTTATCTAGCAGCAAAGCCAGTAGATCTGCTCTGAAAATAGAAGCAGCAAAAGAGAAATGGGTGATGACTCACAGCTTAGCAGTGCTCTTGTTTATAGTGGCATAAAACAAGAGTAACTCCCTTGACACTGGTGAAGTTAACACCCTTTCAAGTAGCCACACTTCTTGGGTAATTTTAGATCAATCTAAACTCATTCATCATGATTCAGCTTTGATATTGGATTGACTCAACTGGTTTACAATTTAGTGAGGCTCCAATGCATCTGATCAGTCAAGAATAATGAGAGAAACTGAGCTGATTTGTACAAGGGCAAATAGTGACATTGCTTGGGTGACACAGGCCCTGCATCATCCAGTCTGTGACTTCCCCGGAGAGAAGCTCCCCTGCAGTCACTAGATGGGTATTAGTTTAAAACAAGTGGAAAAGAGTGGGAAGAAAGCCTGGCTGGGATGAATGAGAGTGTTTGCTGGTTTCTTGCATTTCCTTGGCATTACACAATACAATTTTTGCAGACATGGCTAGATTCCTTCCTGGAGGAACTTGCTGAGCACAAAGGTGCATTGAGGATTTGCTTGCCTGTTTGTTTTCCTCCAAAAACCAGGAGGTTTCTCATTAAGATTTTACAGGAAATTCAGTTACATAAAGGTGTTTCTGTTTTAGTGAAAATATTTACTAGGGGGGAAATGTTTCTCATGCAACTGTGTGATGTACTTTCAGTTCCTGAAAAGAGGAAAGAAAGACGCCTGACCTCCTCCTGTGGGAAATCCCCGAAGAGGACAGTATCACATATGCAAAACAACCCAAAAAAAGTTTGGCAACAGACCTAAGGCAATCAGAAGTACAAGAAAAGCTCTAAACCATACCCCAATTACTGAGCTATCTATTGTCATTGTCTATATAAATGCTGATGGAGGTATTTTGCTGATCCAATAGGGTGCTGTTCTGCGGCCAGACCCCCCACTTAGATTTCTGGACCACCCTACAGCAAGCAAGAGAAGTTATCAGACCTTGCTGATTGTCCACTGAGGAGTGGAAACGAAAACAGCTAAACATCTGCTATTCTTCACAGCAACATTACAGCTCAGCTATGCAACAAATGAAATGGGGCGCCAGCGTTTCCAGTATTATAAATGAAGGTTACAATCTGAGATGCTGTGAAAGATCCAAAAAATAAAGATAAGTAAATGTGGGGTGGGAGAAAAGATAATAAAAAAGATCCCACATGTGTGGGGATGTAGGCTGTTGCTCAAGCAAAGGGATAGGATTCAACAGGCACAGCTGTTCCTTGCCTGTTGCTTCCTCCACCCACCCATTCATTTTAAACAATATCCATATTTAACTGAGCAATCTCAATGACATTTTCTCAAGTGCTTTTGAAAGGTCTGTTTGTTTCATTTTCCTTGGCACCTTCATCTTCCATCTGCTAATTTCCTTATTACTGAGGACCCTATCACTCACAGGAGGTGTAGATCTTCACTGGTCCTTTTAAAGGTGATGTGGCAGGATATTATCCATTGTGATATAACAGTATTTTTTTAAAGTAATTATAGTCAGCCTTTAAAGATGTATATGGGAAGTCAATGCCAAGGTTTTGTCCCATTTGGAGCAGCAGCCAGCAGCAACCAAGCACCATGTAAATGCTGTTCTGTGCCTGCCTCCACACCTCCTTTTGGGCTCATCTCTGTAGTAATTTGCTGACAGCAGAAAATAGCAACTTATGGCTTTCCCTGCATTTGGCTACTGCACTGGAGTGGAGCTGAAGCCTAAGAAAAAGGACATGTGTAGTATCTACCCAACTGTGTGCAGAGGAGACAGGAGCTGGGACAGAGCACCAGCTTGTAACCCCCAAGGAGGGCCCTTGGCACAGATTGCTTGTGCTGGATAAAGGGGGCTCATCCTGAGTCGGGGCTTCATTGCATGGATCATCCTCTGACATCCTGGAGGAGCTACAGCAGAAGGAGAATCAAACCCTCATATATCTTTGTAACTTCTAGATGCTAACTATACTGCTAAGTCCACTTTAAAGTCAGATATACAGGGAGTATAAAAGGCAAAGGAAGCCAACAACATCTTGGAAATTAAACTGCTTTTACAATTTAGGGTTGCTTTCATTTTTGCTAAAGCACTGTCAAATCTGGTCTGTGATGCCAACTCCAGGCATCAGGGCACATTAAGTTCTGGGGTGGGCACTGTTCTCCAGCCAGCTCTTGGAAAGGAGGAAGGTAATGGGGGACTGCTGAGATATCCCAGAAAAGGGAAAAGCTGCTACCCGAGGCACATGGTGCAAACACCCCAATGTCACTTTAAGTACTCAGCCTAGGTCATTCAAGCTCAATCTCTGGCAGGTTACCGGCATTTGGGACTCTCTGAGCCCAGACAACAGAGGCCGGCAGACATTCCTGCCCCAAGGGCTCTGGCCCTGGACTGGAGAGGTTACAGAACACCAGCCAATAGGATGAATGAAGGGCAAGATTAGTGTCGATAAGTGCAAGAGATTGTCTAGTGCTCCTTAGAGGTGCATTGTCTTTGTTAAAACCAATTAAATTTTGCTCGACAGAGTGTACTGTTTCAGGACCTGTTCTGGGATGATTGAATAAATTCAAACAATGGAAAGGAATCATAGCAGTTGCAGACAAAGTCACCATCAAAGTAACAGATGCCTTTTCTGTCTTTAGTCTCCTTTATGGCTCTTTCCATCAATTTCAAAGCAGTTATCATGTCTTTGAAATTCAGTAGAGCTGAAGGGCATGGTCGGGCTGTGGCCAAGTAATAGGATAGAATTTTAAGGGGAATGAAGACATGAAGCAGTGGGACAGAACTGTTCAATCTGCTTTGTTTAATGCATTTCTGCAGGCAATAGAAGTGGCTAATGCAGAGCTAGGGGAAACATTTAAAATTTGTAAATTAAATATTTATTTAAAAATAAATATACTTGTGTGCCATAAAGTATATAATTAAGAACAATTTGCTGAAATGTATTGTTAGCAAAGCTTAGATGTAATTGCTATGGCAGTGTTATATTCTACTTGCAATACCATTACAATCCACCTTGTTTCCCAGGGAAAACTTGGGAAATAATTTATTGCTATCTAGATGAACATAGGAGAAAAAATTGTTTTCACAAGCTGGACGTTTCTAATTACTCAGAACTAAACTGTAGTGCCACTGACATTTGTTTAATTTTGAAATGCCACCTACTAGGAAAGCGTAAGAAAAGTTACCTGATAGATTTTGTGCATGTCTGCAAAGGAAGACCCATTCTCTTTTTAATGGTCTAAAAAACCCCAAACCCACTCAGAATCCCCAAATGGGATTGTGCATGTAATCTAATTATGCACTAGACTCTGGAAAATCCTGAGAGTTTCCTGATATGCTGTTTGGCTTTATCCTTTATCTCAGATGAAACCCTGAGCTCACTTTGAGTCTCTGTGACACCATGGATCTGATTCAGCAAAACACTTAAGTACACTTTCAGCCCAAGCACTTGGAGGACTTGAATCTTTTGCTTGGCAGCACTTTTAAGCACTTACAGAATTTAAAGCCTATACTCAAGTCCCTTCAACTTCATTGAACCATAAGATCTACTTAAGTATTTTGTTTAATGAAAGTGTAAGTGATTAAAATATCACCAAAGTAAATGTATTTTTCTCTGGTTAGCATTGCTCACTTCAAGTAGCCCAGCTTGTCATACTTATTTGTTTGTACTCTAAATGCAGAGCTGTGTGTGGGAACTCTACAATTAATTT
This sequence comes from Sterrhoptilus dennistouni, assembly GCA_013397095.1. Taxonomy (NCBI): domain Eukaryota; kingdom Metazoa; phylum Chordata; class Aves; order Passeriformes; family Zosteropidae; genus Sterrhoptilus; species Sterrhoptilus dennistouni. Next base: position 9,764 of record VWZU01009052.1, on the reverse strand, counting down.
CTCCAATCTGTTTGATTTTCCCTGCAGATGTAGGGTTCCCAGCTTTTTTGGGAAGTGCTGTGCTGCAAAGTATTTAGCACCATGCTGAAGCCAGAGCAGAGCTACAAGTCATGTTCACTGCATGTGACAGAAACAGATGAGCAAGCTAAGCTCTGTTTCAGTCCTCTTAGACAAGATTTCTCCATCTTTGGCTCCAATCTTGCAGGCCACATATGAGGAAATAATCTTCATCCACTCAAATACATCCTTGAAGTTGGTGAAAGCAGATGGTACACAGAAAGCTTGCAAGGACTGATCCTTATTTAAGCCAAGAGAAGAGAAAACAATGCAAATCCAATCTGAAGATCCTGTGCATCTGCCACTGAAGTTGGTAGCAATTTAGTACCAATTTCAGCTTTAGCAGGCACAGTGCCAAGGGCAGGGCTGGACCCTTTGCTGACTGTGCCATCCACAAAAACTAGCAGAAGGATTGCTTTTCCCATACTATCGTGGCATGATATAAATGAGCTCAAGCAAGACTCTCTATCTTCTCTGCAGGCTCTTTTATAAGGCTGAGTAATTATATAGGAATTACCTCTCAGCCTGATTTTTCAATTTTCCTGAAAAATGCAAGCAGGGCATTTGACTCCATCAGAAAGCAAGTTTTGTACTGCAGAACTATTGTGTTACATCCATGTGAAGAGCCCAGGAGAAAAAGCCTATGTGTCAAAATATCTCCCACTAGTCCTTCCCTTTAGCAGAGGAGTCCATGCTAATTTTTCTCTGATAAAAAGATACAGCTTATTTCCTAAAGCTACTGGATGACATGCCAGCTGCTGGGAAATTCTGCATCTGTGATGAAGCAGAAGGAATTTTGACACTGGATCGTGCACCACAGGAGAGCAATTCTGCTTGGCAGCTTGGCCAGAAAGAGTTTTGAAGGGTGATATTTTCTCAGGACATACGTAAGAGAAAAGCCGTCTTAGAGGAGGTAAATGCAAGTGGTAAAACTGTATCAGGTTCAATAAACTATGTTGACAGAAACATTGATCTCAGCACTAAAATGAAGATTAATCTAGCTTTGGTGATGCTAATGCACTGGGAATCAATTGGTACAAAGGGACTGCAGAAACCCCTAAAAACTCTCAGTATACAGAATTCTAGTCAGAAGGTTCTTTTCTAAAAGACCAAAACACCCAGGAAAACAGCAGCTTTTAAAAAGAGAAAAGTACACAGACAGAGGTCAGCCAGAGAAAGAAATACTACTTTTTCTCTTAGCTTTGAAGGATTTTACCCTTGAACAGGGCTGGTCAGCATTACCAACGTCTGTGAGAGGAAGGGTAGCTAAGCACAGGACAGGCCTCAAGGACACACAATTTTATAACCATAGTCTTAAATAGGGTATCTTAAATCTGATTTAATTTCAGGCATCTTGAGTAATTTATCTGAAACACCTGTATGAAAAGCTTTTTTGGCCTATGCTCCTCTCATAGTCAGGAGAGAGGATGATTCAGCTCACCTGGGGTTCTGGCTGCGGAGGCCCCGCGGCGGCGCCGGAACGGGGCCGGGCCGGGCAGCCCGGGG